>WBZZ01005073.1:12500-32500 GCA_019918135.1 Paulinella micropora
ACTACTACTACTACTACTACTACTACTACTACTACTACTACTACTACTACTAGTAGTAGTTGATACACCAAAAGTGGTCAGAAATTTTCTATAACATACAAAAATTTCCGACCACTTTCGGGTTGTATGATAAAAAACAAGTAATCAATACAGAAGGCCAAAAGCACCATATCTCCAACACGTTGGAGATAATCAGACAACCACAAGCACCATATCTCCGACACGTCGGAGATAGGGATATATGACACATTTTTATTAAAAGTTATTACATAATGTATAATATCATTTATTATATGATGATTGACCGCAAACAGAAGAAAGCAGAATATAGAAAAGAAAGGAGCAAACAGAAATATACTTGTGTATGTGGTAAGACTATAGGAATATATGGTAAATACACACACGAAAAAACAGATTTTCATAGAGATTTCTTCGCGGAGAAAGAGGAGGTAATGATTGGAAGTTATCCAGTTATATGTGTTTGTCGTATTTCAAATTCCTCAAGCCATTCATTTTTAGTTTTATTTTCTCGCGGGATTAGAGACATGGTTTCCACTGAAAACCTGTCGAGACAGAATTCAGATTTTTTGTCTGAAGTCTAAAGACAGCCAGACATCGTGCTGTCTGGGTGTTGCTGGTGGTTTTCCCGAAAATAGAATTTCTAGAATTTTCTTAAAAAATTGACTTACGGCAATACTTCAAATACCATTTCCCTGTACCACTGGCAGGTTCTGTTGGGGGAAAAACTAATGGGTTCGGCGTAGTAATTGAGATTTTAGGTTGCTGGTTCAATTCCTAAGGAAGTCGTTTTGTCTCTATTAATGTCTTTTTTTTTGCTTACAAATCTAATATTACCTTAGCCTTTTTTCTCGCTTACTACTCCTGATATTCTCTGGTTGAATGTCTTCTCTTTTTAACAATTCTTGTGTCTTCTTTTCTTTAATAACTTCTTTGGTCTGCTCCTTCATATCTTTTTCTTCGTCAACTGCTTTATCAAAATCAGTTTTTAATAAATCACGGGGGCTTACCAACTCATCATTATTTAATATGATTTTAAACACTTTCCTACCTTTGACTTTATAAATAATTTTGCTGAAAGTCTTTCCGCCCTTTGAAAAAAACATTTCTTTTGTTTTCTTTTCTTACATTATCGCCAACATTGAATTCATCAATTAAATTATCCTGAGTGATACTCTGTTTATTTTTATCTCTTCTAGCAAAGACATCTACTGGTTTGGCTTGTATCCCTCTATGAACTTTATGATTGTAAGCATTAACCAAGTCTTGAATATAACTTACCCAGTCAAAATTTCTATTAGTTTCAAATAAAAGGTCTAACCACCTTCTAATACTTCTTATCACTCTATCAACAACCGCAAGTGCTCTGTGGTCTCCTACTTCAACGACATCGTGTTTAATTCCATTTTCAATAAAATAATCACGAGTAGCACCTTTATATTCTCCTCCGCTGTCAGTTGTAATTGACTTTGGTTTATAAGGTATAGATTTCAAAGCATAATATACTTCTTTCGCTGTTTTATTTTTTAGCGGAATGATTATTAAAAATCGGCTATGACAATCTATCCAAACAAGCATCCAAGCATAACCCTTATTTCCTTTTTTGTCTTTTATCTTACTCATATCCGCCAAGTCTAAGAAAACTTGGTCTAACGGCTTATCAACCCATATTGTATTCCATATTTTCGGGTTTTTCTTTTGGTGGTGTATTTCAAGTGCCTCCTCTTCTTTTGTCCTTTTTATTTCTTCTCCCGTTGTTGTGTCCTCAAGTTGGCTATCCGCATTCTGTGTATTAATAATTGTATGTTTATAGTCCATTTATACAAAATACGAAAATATTTATATGTATATATAATGCCGACCGTAAAAGTCCTGAGAAAAGTGTTAGGTGAAGAAAAAAGGAGACGATGTCCAAAAATTAGCAAATTAAAAAAGGCTGAACTGCTTAAATTAATGGAACATTATGGAAAGATGGTATCGGAAAAGAAAAAGTTTAAGAAAACTACGAAACCACCACCTAAGTTTAAACCTTCGGAAAAAAGCAAACTTCTATTAAGACGACTAATGAGATTTCATTAACTGGAGATAAAATGAAAGAAATTGAAATTATTAATGGAGAAATTGATGAAGTATATGAAATTACGAAAAATTTACCTTCATATAAAGAACTAAGAAGAAATACTGCTGATGAAACATTGAATTCAATTGGAAAGAATTTTATTGATAAATTCTACAAATATCAAGAACCTGTGCTTAAAAAAGTAGAAAAACATATGAAAAGCAATGATTGGAAAAATACATTAAAAATTAATGCTCAACATTTTGCGGATGCTTATAAACTTTTTAAGAAAAAAAGAACTTCAATCACAAGAGAGTTTAATAAAGATATATGGAATAAACGAGTTAAATTTAGTTGATAAATTAAAACTTTAAGAAACATTTTTCAACATCATTTTTTTCTTTCTTAGCACCACCAGAGGATTGATTATACACTTTTACGCTCACACTACTCTGCTTCTTACCTTTCTTAGGTTTGGGTGCTTCTTCCTCACTTTCTTCAGTTTCACTTTCTTCGCTATCCTCGGACTCAGGCTTCTTTTTCTTCGCTCTCTTAGTCTCCGCCTTCGCTCTTTTAATTTTCATCTTAGCCATCTTTTCCGCAATGATATCAGTGAAATCAACCTCATCTTCACTCTCACTCTTCTCCTCGGGGCTATCGTTATCTTGCTCAGTAATAATATCCTTTGCCAAGTTCTTTTCTTCAATTTGTTTTATTCGTTCCTCCATATCTTCGTCTTCTTGCTTTACAGCATTTCTATATTGTGCTAATACATTTTTAGCATGTTCCATCTTTCGTTGTTTCGCTTTTGCTTTTATTCCCTCCACAGCACTACCCCAGTTCTTACGACTTGCTTCAGCGGACGGCATAATCTCAAATATTATATTATATTTGAGATTTTATACTAAGATTAATATATTTTAGTATTTTTTAATAATTAATTGATATTTGACAATTTCACTTCTATCTTGCTAATCGCAAGATTTTTCGTTTATTGTCAAACATCGTTTTAAAATAAAATTTTATTCTAATAATATAGGAAACGATTTTCTAAATTATCTCAAACGAGTTTGAGATTTACGAAAAGCGAAGCGAAAAGAAAGTGTGAATTTAGAAAATCAATGTCGCAATATAAATCACTCTTAGGCCTTAATGAGTTGGCGGTTGATAGTCTAGACATAAAAAACTTAGACCTTACCAACACAATCATAGTGGGCTTATACACAGGGGAATAAAACATTTACTACTTATGTGGGTGTTAAAGACTCAAATCCATCAAACACTGGCAAGTTATTCTTTAATTACAACAATAATATGGGCTCTATCTATTCGTCGGATGCGGGTGGAGCCACGGGCTATCCATTATCTTTTGTCGGCTCGTCCATACTTTTTGCTCCAACAACAGGTGGTGGAATGACATTGACAAATAATGTTTTAAATTTTAACAGCACGACAGCAATCAGCGGACTGCCCGCGCCATTCTACGACGGCGATGCTTCAACAAAAGCATATACCGATACGAAACTAGCAAAGGACGGAACAACGGCTATGACGGGCAGTTTAAATATGGGAGGATTTAACATAACAAATGTTGGTAATGTTGATGGTATTGATGTATCCACCCTTGATACCGCAGTCGTTAAACTAACAGGAGACCAAACCATAGCAGGAACCAAAACATTCAGCAACATAATAAATGCTAGTGCGGGGATTAATATGAAAAGTCAAAGTATAACAAATGTTAATCTTGTTGATGGTGTTGATGTTTCTACTCTTGATACTTCTGTCGTTAAACTAACAGGAGACCAAACCATAGCAGGGAATAAAAAATTTACTTCAACTTTGGAAGTAAATGGTTCGTCCAACCCTACTACTTTTGACGGCATTGGCATAGCCTTTGATACAAAAATAGGAATGATTGCCGCACAAAAGACAGCAACAGCGACTTGGTATCCGATACAAATAACGGGTTCGTATGTTGATTTATATGCGGGTGATAATGTAATCGCGACAGCAACGGGCACGACACTATCTTTAAACAATAGAAAAATTACAAACTTGGCCACACCAACAGCAACAACGGACGGAGCGACAAAAGGGTATGCGGATACATTAGACGGGCAAAATGTGAAACTAACAGGAAACCAAACCATAGCAGGAATTAAGACATATAGCAGTGGTGTTGAAATAACGGGAAATTCAATAAATGCTACAACAAAGGGCACATTTATCGTTTTCAATTCTACCAGTAATATCGGGTCAATTGCTAGTTTGGATATGAAAACTGCAACATATTACAACTTTGAAATTTCTGCCAAAAAAATAAGTTTCATTATTGACGGGACGATTATTGGTTGGGTAAATGCTTCGGGGCTAGATTGTAATAGTAGCAAAATAACCAACCTTGGAACTCCGACATTATCAACAGACGGAGCGACAAAAGGGTATGCGGACACATTGGACGGACAAAATGTAAAACTAACAGGCGACCAAACCATAACAGGAAGTAAAACATTCAACGGGGCGAGCACTGTGATAAAATATCTAACTTTAACAAACAATGCTGATTTTAATAATCAAACCATCACTAATGGAGAAAATATAACATATAATGGGGCGAGGATATTAAACCAAATGGAGGAGATATATTCTTTTCACAGACATCGGGAGATTACCAATATTTCTTATTTACTCTAAATACCGCTACAAGTGGAACCGCGAACCAACGAGGTTATGTATTTACGAATGTAGCATCTGATGTAAAAGGGGCGGGACTTTATATTTCAAAACTTTTGGATAATAAAAGTGCTTCGTCAGACATTGTCCGTTTTAACAATGCTGGTGGTATGCGGTTTTATGGTGCCTTAGATATGAATTCAAACAACATAACAAATGGCGGAACAATAACTGGAACGACAATTACTTCAACTGCGGGTATATCAACAACAACAGCAACCGCGAGTGGATTAATAACGGCAAATGCGGGTATATCAACAACAACGGCAACCGCAAGCGGATTGATAACGGCAAATGCGGGAATTACATATACAGGCACACTAACATCAGCAACGAATACCAGTGGAGCGAAAATAGGAGTTCAGGGAGTAACAGACGGAACAAATGCAAAAGGAATATTTCTATGGGATACGACAAATACGAGTTGGGGAATTTATGCAGCATCTGGTGGAGCAAGCAAAAGTTTAGCAAATGGTACGGCAGTTTCAGGAAATGATTTTAGTTCGTATAGTTTTCGGTTTAGGGTTGCTAATGATTCTACAATGGGTTTTGTGTGGGAAAATTCAGCAGAGCAATTGTTAATGTCATTAAACGGGGCAAACGGGACTTTATGGACAAAAGGATTGATTACGGCAAATGCGGGAATTACATACACAGGCACACTAACAACGGCATCAGCATCAACTAATGGGGCTAAAATAGCAATTCAAGGACAAACAGACGGGACGAATGCGAGAGGAATATTTGTATGGGACATTGGAGATTCAAACTGGGGGATTTATATGAGCCAGTCTGGGGCAAATAAATCATTAAGTGGAGGAACAGCACCAGCAGGAGGAGGTGGAGGATTAACTTCTTATTCTATTAGATTTAGAGTAAATGGTTCTTCAACGAGTGGTTTCATATGGGAGAATAATTCAAATACTGCTTTAATGTCATTAAGAGCAAGCGATGGACAATTATGGGTATTGTCTAATCCAATTCAATATTCAGACAAGAGAAAAAAAGAAGATATAAAGGAATGCTTAGGCTTAGATTTTATCAACAAGTTAAATCCCGTCTGCTATCGTATGATTGACGACAAAAAGAAATGTAGGACTGGCTTAATAGCACAAGAATTAGAAGACATACTAACAGAAATGGATATGCTAGATTTTGGCGGTTTTATAAAAGAAACAATTATGGTTCCCTGTCCAAAGCAAAGAGCGGAATACGAATTGAAAGGTGTGAGTGTTAAGCCAGAAGATGTTAAATGTATTGACAGTGGTGATGTCGGTTATGGTATAGGTTATTCAGAGTTTATCGCACCATTAATTAAGGCCGTTCAACAATTATCGGAAAAAAAAATAATATAACTAATGATATAGCTGACTTAAAAAAACAATTAGCAGAAAACAATGCCACCTAGATTACACCCTCCACCTCCACTCATTGATATGGCAGATGGAGAACTAACACCAGAGTTGAAGAACCGCGTTTTGGATATTTCGTTGAAGACTGAGGAGAAAAAAATAGAGCATGAATTAGAGGATAACTGGTCGTGCTGTTGTATGAAAAATAGACCGACAGACAGCCGACTTATTAAATACTTATTTCAAATGGGTATCATTATATCCATCATCACCCTTTGTATCGTAAGGCTATCTGAAAAGAACTTACCTTGTGAGGTTGCTAATACTTATGTCGGTATTTTAACACTTTTGATTGGGATTTGCCTTCCATCGCCTTCTTCAAAGAAATGATATTTATCAACTTCACTCTCATTCGCTTCGCTCATACTCGTAATCTCAAACTTGTTTGAGATATTGATAAACATCGTCTCCCATTTTTAATTTTTTTGTCTGTTTACGATGTTTGAGAATAAACGGGAGTGCGACAGCACGAGAGTGAAATTCTCAAATATCAAAGAAATGAGCATTCGTATATATGTGTCATATACCATCTATTATCCAATGTTGAATTTTCATTAGAATTCAACATATCGCACATTAAAGGCAGGCTTCATCAAAACTTATACACCAATCTGACATTGGTTTGTAAATACATTTGATTTTTGAGTTAATCCCGCTCTGGATACAATAAACACAACTTATATATTTTTTTTTCACTTATCCGTGAGTAAAAGTCGCAGGCAGTCCGCGAAAATATTTTGATTATTAAAAAGTTTATGAGTAGTAATATAACCATGACTGACTATAAATACCAAAAGATTATTTTTCTGAGCAATGATTTTGCGGGAGGAAGCAAAACATTTAATAAGAATATCCAAATGTCATTCACACCCACCAAAATGAATGTTAAGTTTATCCACTATATGAACGACCAGACAGAGACGAAAACCAGAATTCTTTACATGGATAGAATTGGAATTATTGGAACATTCGCGGATAGTAATATAGCAAACATTTCAAATCTCGGTTATAATTTGGGTGTTGTAGGATGGACTGACGGCCAATATACATTTAAAATCCTTGAAACTGACAGCGGAAATATTGACACAGGAAATTTAGCGGGGCGAATTGTTGTGTGTTTGGAATTCGTAGGGTAGAATATAGGATGGAGAAAATAAACAATGTCAAGGTGAAACCTGTGAAGCAGGATGGAAACGGAGATAAAAAAGCAAAAGGTTATAAATTATTTAATGAGCCGTATGCCAACATATTTCTACTTGCTAGAAAGAAGAGCGGGAAAACAACAGCACTCTTTGAAATACTGAAACGGACAACAGACAGAAAAACCCGTATTGTTATTATCGCTTCAACAATTCACAAGGACTACATTTATAAAGCAATGGTAAAGCACTTTAAGAACAGGGGAAACCCAATGGCGGTATATACCTTTCTTAAATCGGATGGTGTGAATATTATTGATTACGAGTTGGACAAACTGAATAAACCAGACGAAGAGCAAGAAGGAGAAGTAAAACAAGACAAAGAGGAAATAGAGAAACCACAATTTTTATACTTTGGAAAAGAAAAGAAACAGATAAAGGAGGCACCGAAAGAAAGACCAAGTAAGTATATTTCGCCAGAGGTTGTTTTTGTTTTGGACGATTTAGGTAGCGGATTGAGAGACAAGTCAGTGAGTGATTTGTTAAAAAAGAACAGACACTATAAAAGTAAGGTGATTATGTCTAGTCAGTATTTGAACGACCTACGGCCAGAAGCCATAAAGCAGTTAGATTATTTATTAATCTTTCCAGCCCAATCTCAGGACAAAATGGAACTCGTGTATAAACACTTAGACTTATCTTTTGATTTTGATTACTTTCTTCAAAAGTATCACGAAGCAACAAAGGAGAGATTTAATTTCTTTATGTTTCAAGTGTTGATGATGAATTACGCAAAACTTTGCTTATCGTCTTAAGTAATGATATTTATGAGCATCGCTTTCATTCGCTTCGCTCATTTTCGCTTGCTCATAAACATCGAAAAAACGATGTTTAAAAACCGCACGAAAGTCGAAGACGAAAGTGCGGAATTTTAAATATCAATAATTAATTATTTTTCTGTATTATATATGCCAGTATCACCAGTGATAATTTCACAACCATCAGGATATAACATCGGATACAATCCATCAATGCCACAGAAGGGAGGAAAAAAGAAAACTAAGAAGAAGGGATGTGGTCAAATGGCGGAAAGATTAACTGGGCAAAGGTCGGAAAACTGCCTTGGCTGTTAATAAATTTCTTCGCGATAATAAGGTAATCTCTAGGACTGCGGGGCATTGAGTAGTGTTGGGTGCCTTACGCGGGTAGTGTTAGTGCTACTGCCGCAAAACTTGGTATGGTAAGCAACGAGGAGGTGCTGTAAAGTTCCGTTGATATTTATGAGCATCGCTTCATTCGCTATGCTCATTTTCGCTTGCTCATAAACATCGTAAAACCGATTTATTTTTCTAAAACAAAAATAGATGTTTTGAATAAGCGGAATGCGAAGCATGGAGCGTAATTCTAAATATCAAAGACTAAGAATGTGAAAAGGGCGAAAGTCCGTCCACCACGAGTTTATAGAAATAAGAGCGGGAGGCCATATATTATCCAGAAGGGTAAAAAATATTATCTTAATTTTGGTAAGAAAACAAATGATTTAAGCACATTACAAATCGTTAAACTTTTTATGAAATATTAGCAAACCAAAGTCGCAAAGGGCTAGCCGACCAAGAGAAAAAATAATCAAATCTGATTTCAATCGTCTTGAACACGAGAACCGAAACCAAATACAAAGCAACTTACAAAAGAAATATGAGTTAATACATGACGAGGAAAAAAGGAAAAGAAGAAAAGGAGGATTTAGAAGAAGAAAAGAAAAGGCTAGAACGAAAAGACGTAGCAGATGTGAAGGAAAGGCAGGATGAGTTAGCAAGGATACACCGCAATGAACTATCCGATATCAAGGAACGACAAGAACAAAAAGACAGAGAACTAAGAAGGGAGCAAAAACTCATAGATGATGTAAAATATGAAGAAGACAGAAAAAATAGAATACAAGCATTACCACCGCCACCGCAATATCAATATATTATGCCACCACAATTTGGACAGCCACAACAAGCACCACAATTTGGAGCACCGCCACAAGCACCATATCTCCAACCAGTTGGAGATAATCCATTAGCACCACCATTTGGAGCACCACCACAAGCACCAGCCTTACCTAATTTAGGAGATGAAGCACCATTGAAAACGAAAGAGCAATATGAGGAAGAAAAAAAGCAAAAGCAGAAAGATATTGAAACACTGAAATTAGCAGGATATACAGATAAATTCATTAAAAAGATGAGTCTCAAAGACTTACAAAAAGCCAGTCAAGATATTCAGATGGCTATAGCCACAGCAACGTCTTTAGAAGAACAGAAAAAATTAGCAGAAGAATATAAACAAAAACTTGAAAAGGAAAAAAAGAAAGCAGAAGAAAAGGGTAAGCATCTTGAAAATTTACAAATTAATCAATTTTTAATCTCTGGATTTTCAAAAACTTATCACCCAACCATTACCATAAAAGAGTTAGCACAGCTTTAAAAAAGAGACTAGATAATGATGGTCATAACAAATTAAATTACAAAGACACTTCAAAGTGGATTATTAACATGATTAAAAGGTTTAATATTGATGTTGGAAGTGAGGTGAAAAACGTAAAAAGAAAAGTGGCGGATTATGCTAGATATGAAGAGTATATGGGTATTACTGAACAAAAAGGTAGTGGAGCGAAGACATTAGATGAATTAATTGATAAGGTATTTTCAATAGCGAAAATAAAAAAATACTTAGCCCGCAAAGATTGGAACCCCCCACACACAATGAACAAACATGATTTTGTAAATACTCTAACGAACAAAATGACAATAGACCCAAATGTAGATAAACAAGTTTCAGCGGATTTAAATGTTGATGAAGGGATGCCCAAACCGCTACCCCGCCACCAGAGCGCAACAGATACTACTACACCGCCAGACCAAACACCACTAGAGGAGACAACCATACACGAGTGACGCGGAGACACCAGAGCCACAACAACCAGAGCCAGAGGAACCCCGCAGAGGAGAAGGGAGGGGACTAATGACTAATGAAATAGACGACATAATGAAAAAATATGGATGGTATCTCGGAGCAATAGCCAGCGATGAAATCTACAAACTAAATCCAGAAAAAAGAAAACGATACGGATTTATTATGAATTTGGACAATCACAAACAATCAGGGTCTCATTGGATCTCCGTATGGATAAGTCTAGATAAAGACAGGAGTGTTGAAGTGTATGACCCATTAGCACTTTACCAACCAACGGAAGACTTTCAGCAACAAATGAAAAGGCTAATAGATAAAAGCCACCCCGATAGTTATTTGTTAATGAAGGTTAATCAAGTAAAACAATCCAACACCTCAGACACGTGCGGTTGGCATAGTATGAGATTTTTAATGGAGCGGGCGAAAGGCAACCGATTTAAGTTTAGTTCGGGTTTCACAGACTTAAAAGAAGAAGAAGCAGAAAAGTTGAAAGCACAGAATGGATATGGTAATTTTGATACTTTTATTTGAAATATTATTTGTATGATATATCATGGATTACAAAGGGGGCAGGTCAAGTGGTATCTATTACATAAATAGTAAAAACAGAATAACAGGCACAGATAGCGACTTTACACACGAAATAAACTTAAAATCACTGGACAATCCCACACATTGTAAAATTCTTCATATCTATGTGCCGAAGTCGTATTACTCCGTAGCCTCTCCATATAATACTTTTACATTATCTGAAGACGGGTATGAGGCTTTAATTACGATACCTGAGGGAAACTACACAATGAACAATCTAAAAAATAAGTTGTCGGAGATACTAACCGCAGACAGCCCAAATAATTATACTTATGTTGTATCCAGTAATAATACCAACATAGAACCAGAAGATGGCAAATTAACATTCAGTGTGTCAGAGAATAAAGGTATTCAACCGCGGTTTATATTTGATAATGATACCCGTATTCACGAAGTAATGGGTTTTGATAGAAATTCCACATATTTCTTTGCCAATGATTTTATTAAATCACCAAATGTAATTATTCTAACTGGCGAAAAAACTCTATATCTTCAATCGGACTTAGTTGGTGAAGGAGATAATCACGTGCTACAAGAAATATACACAGCAAACGAAATACCTTTCGGCTCTGTCATTTATGATGGAAGCGGGTCTGAGTATGGAAAAACATTGTCCGCTAGTTCAAACAATGTGTTTAGGTTTTACTTGACGGACGAAAACGACCAAGCAATTAATCTTAATGGTTTGGGTATTGTTATGACATTATTGGTTTATCGTGAAACTAATTATTTTAGTCTATTCAATTCATTCTTTAATTTGTTGAAATCAAAGTGAATTATTTTTGATGTAAATATAAGATATGTGTAAAGAATGTAAGCCGAACAACTTTTGCGAACACAACAAACAAAAAGGGCATTGTGCGGAATGTGGCGCATGGCGATGTGAAATTAGCCCGTAGGGCAATTGTTGATAGCTTGCTATCAAACTAATTTGTAATGTAAAACTTAGTAGTAAGCAAAGTTTTCATAACCATATTACTTCAAAAAGGCACATTAATAAGATTGATGAATAAACAATAATTATTTTAGAATTATTTATTTTTTTTCTATAAATATATTCTTGTGAATTAGTTAATTTACAACACTTCAAAAAAAAGAAAAAAATGCCTGTCCAATACGGAGGAGAACTAGTCCATCAGACTAAGGAACTGCTCACTGGTAAGTATGAATTGAACAAACTTACTGCCCGTGAAGGGTCGGCTGATGTTAACATTACAACTGCTGGTGGAAATGAAAGCACCTTTGAAATCCCTACTCGTCCTTTGAACCTTGCCCGTAGTGTCTTGCGATTTACTTACACCCCTACCGCATCTGCTGGTTATAATCGTATGTTTATGGACTGCTTGCCTATGATACAAAGAATTGAACTGCGAAGCCGAAGCGGTCAGTATCTGTGTAATCTTCAACACGTTGGTAATTACACTAAGATGATTTGGAAGCCTGAAATTAAATATGAAAAATTTATGGCACTTGAAAACCACGGGGCGGGTGTATCTAGCGGGGCTATGCTTCAAAAGTGTAATGCTGGAAAAGTTGAGATAGGAACTAGAGCAGAAAGAAAGGCAATTGCTGATGCTGCTGCGGCTGCGACTTTAAGAGATGCTGTTCAAGCATATTACAAAGTGCCACTTGTTAATGCCCGCCGTCATAATGATACTGCTCTCGCCGATAGCACTGCTGGAAATTATAGCCTTGTTAATGTTCCTTTTGAGGAGGCTAAGTATTTTGAAGGAGGAACTAATGCGAACCCTGACCCTGTCATTAAAGTTAAACTTCCATTGGGTATGATTTTTGGAACTATTTTTGAACTGGACAAGACTATCGGTTTTAATGAAATCCTTGATTTGCGAATTGTGTGGGAGGGAACTAACCGCTCTACATTCTATGGAACTGATGTGAGCAGTATTTCTACTGGTGCTGCACAGGTGGCTGTTGGTGCTACTATTTCAAACTTAAATCTGTTTCTTGCCGTAGAGACTGACCCAAATGTTGTCCTTGGTGTTCAGCAGAAGATTGCGGGAGAAGGTTTCCCGTTTAAGATTGAATACCCTATCTCTTGGAAACAGAACCTCTCAACAGCAAGCCAAAATTTCGTTGTAAAAATGAACCGCTCACAGGGTGAGAGAATTAGAAGAATTTATACTTCCGCATTCCACAACGATGAAAATAAAAATACCGCTTTTGACAATGATAACAGAGCGGATGCGAAGATTGTTTCATATTATACAACTCTAGATGGCTCTCGTCTTCAACAATTTGACATTGACACCTCTGAGAATGAAGACTATATGATTTTGAAGGATAAGTTGAAGGGTAGTGCTATCCTAAACAGCGATGTCTATCATTACAACTGGTTTCATGTTGATACTTGGGACAACAACCGCCCCCTGTGCGATAAGGATACTGACGGGTATGAGGTGAGTGGTCTGAGCCTTGACACTGAACGACGATATGAGTTCGTTTCAACTACTGCTGGAAACAATCTTAACCATTACACTTTTGCCATTCTTCAACGAAGTGTGCTTGTGAAGGGAATTGAAATTTTGATGAGTTGATATTTGTAAATTCACACTCTCGTTGCTGTCGCAACTCTCGTGTGTTTTACAAACATCGATGATTAATAAAATATTTTTTTTAATGTTAATAATATAAGCATTTCGAGAATAAACGAAAGTGCGAAATATCTCAAACAAGTTTGAGATTGGAGTGAAATTCTCAAAATGCATCAACGAAATTTGATAGCACAAAATCCTAAAGGAGAGTTCATTAACCTAAAAGTAGGATATGATGGACATATTGATAATATGAAGACAGCCTTCGGCGAAACAACAACTGCACAATTAACACCAGTATTACAAGAAATCTTTCCATATACCATTAATACTAGGATATGGACAAAAACAGAAACAAAATCGTCAGTGTCATTTTTGAATAATATGGCTGAATTGAAAACAACTGCTAATGCTACGGCAGATGCTGGATTAGTAAGTAAAAGGAGAATAAAATATAGAACTGGAATGGGTGTCCTTGCCCGCTTTACTGCTATATGGACAACGGATGATACAAAAGATTACTATTCATTTATTGGAATAGGAAATGACCTTAACGATGGATTTTATTTTTACAAAAATCAAGCAGGAATGAATATCGCGCATATTAAAGGAGGTGTTGCAGTTTATATCGACCAAGAAGACTGGGACGACCCTTGCGATGGAACTTCTGCTATGCCGAACTTAGACTGGAGTAAAGGAAATGTATTTCAAATTCAATTTCAGTATCTCGGGTTTGGTGCTATTAAGTTTTCAATTGAAAATCCAGAGACTGGTGAATTTCAATTAGTTCATATGATTGAGTATGCGAATGCAAATACTGGTGTAAGCCTGCGAAATACGACATTACCTTTTACGGCAGTAATGAGAAATGATGCGGCGGTTGGAATACAAATTCTTAAAACGGCGAGTGCCAGTTTATTCGTTGAGGGCTCAAATACTATTAATACCAGTATTACAAATACTGCGGAAGGAGACGAAAAAACGAGCACCACTGAAAGCCCCATTTTAAGTATCAGGAATAAAGCACTATTCAATAATAGCCTAACCAACTATTCAAATGTCTTTCCTTCCTTGGTAAGTATTACAAATGAAGATACTAAGTCAAATGTCGTCAGAATGGTATTGAATGGGACACTAACAGGGGCTGGTTTTGCTGATGTTGATGCCACAACTTCAATCGTAGATACAGACACAAAAGCAACCGCTATCGCTAACGGAACGACAATTTTTAAGATTTATGTAAATGCCACCTCAACTCAACAGATTAATCTCAGAACATACGATATTCAATTAACACCGAACGATGTTTTGACATTCACACAGAAGGCTGTGTCGGCAGGTGCTGGTAGCAATATTAATGTTATCGCTAACTTTATTGAAGACCATTGAAGCAAAAAAATTAATGAAAAGCGATGTGGATATTATAAATATTTTTTTACCGCATCTTTGTTATTAAAATAAGGTTGTTGAATTAAATATTCAAGGTATGGTTTATCAATCTTAGCGACATCTTCAATTTTCATTTTTTTATACTTACCATATTGAAGAAAAACATCGGTTTCACTTTGTGCTATTTCTTCGCCGACCTTGGCCTTTATTTCGGTGATACCAGTCTCTTTTAAATCAGCAGTAGTAAAAGGAGTGCTTTCTTCCTCCATCATTTTCGTCAATGTGTCTTCTAAAGGAATAACTACTTTAACATTATCGTCTCTTGGTTTATATTGCTCATAGAAAGAAACAATGTCGGGTTTAGTCCATTTAATAGTGGGTTTCTTAACTTCGCTGTCAATGTTCCACTTTTCAATTTCATTCAAGTAGTCCTGCTTGGTGCTCAGGTCGGTCATTGATATATATACTACAAAATAATTTTATTGTAAATATTTTTTTACTTCTGCCTTAATGTCGGTGAATTTATCAAACCAAGGCTGTTTCATAACCCATTCAAGGTATGGCTTATCAATAACCGCTATATCTTGAATTTTTTTACCTTTATACTTACCAAATGGAAAAGTATCCTTTGGCTTGCCCGCCCGTGCCTTTTCAATCATTTGGATTTCGTCAGTAATTATCTTTTTAACATCGGTAAGAGAAAATGTTTCATTTTTATTTTCAATAGAGAGTTTCTCAAACTTCTCGCATAGTCTGGTGAGGGCGGTCATTGGTGTATATAGACTGACGAAAATTTTTTATGGAAAAAATAATTTTTTTTTTTTTTTTTTTAATAATTAATTCTTTTATGTCCTTATATGATATCCTCGCGGAATGCTATCATTATCAGTATAGAAATCTCGTCCGCACCATCTCGTCTTATTTACAACTTTTACAACATTCTTTTGGTGTTGAATGCTAAAGTGTTCAATGTGTTGCTGTTTGCTGTTTCTGCTCGTGTGTATCTTCTTCATTATGAAGTCTCTTGTGTTTGTCAGGCTTTCGCCCTTGTCCATTAGTTCATATGAAGCAGGATTTAATTTCTTCAAGTCCAATCCTTTTCCTCTAAAGTGGAAATGTGTCTTGCCTCGTTCGTCTCCCCTTTTTACATATTCCAACATATACAATTTTGGGGCTATCCATATTCCTCTTATTATCTTACAATCATCGCCGAGGTCGTCGCTCATACCGCCGATTGTTTTATCTCTAAATCTTTTTATTTTTTCAATTGTTTTTACATGTGCTTGTATGCTGTCTGTATCGGTATAATAATAATCATTTTCTGGATTGTTGTCTGGATTAGCCTTTGTCATATATTTATACATTATTCGCCTGCTGTATGCTAATATGAAGGCTCCATATTGTGTTGGTTTAGTGATTTTTTCTTCTATCAGTCGTTCGTCTCGCGGGGTTCCTGTAATAAGCCATAATTCTCCATTCGCCTCATCAAATTTCTCAATATCAGTTATAACATTCTTCGCCCAAAATTTCCAATACTCATGATTTTTTGAGATATACTTACTCGTTGAGTTTATCGGTCTTTGGATTGTTTTCCCGTATAAAGCATTCATAAACAACTTCGCCAATAGATATTGCGGTGTGCCTTTCTTTGAATTTTCTTTTTTCTTGAATAACTCTGAGACATACTCTTTGAATACTGGTTCTGCTCCCTCCGTGTAGTATCCACGATTAATTTTAACCTCGTATCCAAGTTCAATCATATCTTCAATATCTACAGAAGTTAGCCATTGGTCTTTCATATCTTTTAGTTCCCACTTTAAACAACCCTTATCATCTCTAAAAGGCACTCGCGGGTGTAAAAGGTTTTTTGGTGATATGTAATCAACATTCCATATACCTAATTTACCCAACATTTTTTCTGTTGGTTCATTGTGTTCTCTTATTTCGCCCGTCATAAAGTTTTCTAACATAGCAGTTGGATAAAGACTTACAACATCCGCATCAATAAGATAATCTTTAACCTCATCAAAACTTATTTCTCCACTTAAATATTTTTCGTATTGTTTTGAAATAAATCTTCGTTTGCTCGGATAAGTTCTAGCCCCATACACAGCCCTTCTAAAGTCTCCTTCTTGTTTTATTTTTGGAAGATAGATTTTGTATTTTTTGCCTATTTTCTTTTTCCACAAATTAAATGTGAGAGACGAAGTAGAGATAAACTTTGTTATATTTGTTTTATGTTCGTTGAATGTTTGCCCATTAAGTGTGTCGTGTAATTCCTTTAGCCCGATTACATCCTTTCCTAAATACACTAAACATTCCTTTTTGGTTTCCTCATCCATTTCCTCCCATCGCTTTGCTTTGCTATGGTCAAAATCTCCTTTCAAAACATTACAGCCCAATGTCTCAAGGTTCTTTTTAAGACTTCCTTCAGTGTGCTTACACATATCCCAGAATTTTATGTTTTTGTATTCCATTGAGATAATAGCCCCATTATTAATCAAAGGTGTATCAGTTATTTTTCTCTTGATAAACTCCTTTTGAAGAAAGTAATGGTCAAATTTACTACCATTAAAGGCATTAACAAATAATGTTGCTTCTGGATTTTTGTTTTTTAATTCTTCCGCATATTCAAAGATAATATCTATTAATTTTGAAATACAATCATCGCCAGCGACATATTTAAAACCAATATTTCCAATTGTATAACCTGCTATATATGGTGTGTGTAATTCTTGCTCATTTGTAAATGTCTCAAGGTCGTAGTGGAAAACCTCATCTTGATTGTTGTATTTCATTTCAACAAATCTTGTCAATAATCTTCTTTTGTTTTTAAACATCCCATCAACATATGATTGTCTGTCCTCATTACAAGTATGTTTAACAAAGTATGTTTTATAACAATCGGGGCATTTCTTTTTGTTTCTTATTATAAACCCTAAATAATGTCCTTCTCTGAGATAACAAAGCACATCTGCATTAATCAAAGGGTCATC
Organism: Paulinella micropora; assembly: GCA_019918135.1. Lineage (NCBI taxonomy): Eukaryota > Cercozoa > Imbricatea > Euglyphida > Paulinellidae > Paulinella > Paulinella micropora. Next base: position 30,351 of record WBZZ01005073.1, read on the forward strand.
AAAGTTTTTAAAAGTTTGTTTTGTTGCCTCATCAGTCATTTCAAAATACTTACCTTCAATACAATATTTTTTCAAGATTTCATATCCAACCGAGAAAGGAATGAATGTATCAGGTTCAAGATTGAATTCTTTTCTAACTTCATTACACTTGTTTTTGTTAATATCAAACTTTAATATCTTTTTATTAACTTGAAAGAAACAATTATTACCCCTACTTCGTGGATTAATATGTATTCCTTCATCAGTTCTATGTTTTTTATCCCTTCCTGAAGTATTACATCCGCCTCCGTTTTCTTGGATAAATTCAATTCTCATAAGTTGAACAAATCGGTCATATCCGTTGGCACTGGCTTCAATGTTTTCCTCGTTGTATAGATAAATGGCCGTAAATAAATCTTCAATATCCTTTATCTTTACAGCATTGAAAGTTTTCCATCTATAAAACTTTTCGTCATCAATATCTGTAATATAAGCAAATTTGACATGAATACTTGCATCATTAGTCAAACCTTTTCTCCTAGCATCTCCTACTGCTCTCATAATATGGAATTCAATCGCATCCATATCATAAAAATTGACATCAAGTTTTTTAAGAATGTATGTGTATGAATTTAAGGCTCTATTATGTCTTGGTCTTAATTCAACAAGTTTTACTTCCCGTCGTCTTGGTTCGCTGGTCTTAGTTTCTCGTAAATGTGCTCTAGTTTTCAATAGTTCCCTCACATTTTCACTTGGTCTTGCTGATGTTGGTAAGGGGGGTGGCATTACTTTTATACTATTGGTAATATAAAAATATTGAAAAATAATTAAACCGCTTTACTAAAATTTTATATAATTATATATACTTATCCTTAAATGGAAAATCATTTTACATTTTTAAAAAAAATATTTTTTGTTTTGTTTAATTCTGTATTTTTTCTTTTAATTTCATTTCTTCATATTCTTTAAGTTTTCTGTTTTTTTCTTTTAGTTGTTCTCTCCTTGTTTGGTTTATTTCATCTTTATTTCGTCTATAGTAAGCGATAGCCTTATCATTATTCGCCTTTCGTCTTTCTTCTGGTGTGAGATACTTCTTATGTCTGCCCATTGTATATTATAAGTAATATAATTTTACTCTTTAAATAATAATTCAATTCTCATTTCAAGTTGAGTAATTGCTTCCGCACATATTTTTAACTTGTATAAATCTTTTATGTCTTTTTTCGCTTTATTTCTTATAATAGTCGCTTGTTCCTTCCAAAATCTCATAGCCTTGTTGTATCTAATAATCGCTTCTTTTCTCGTATATACCTTAAAACGAAAGTCGTCTGCTTGTGCTTCTGGAAAATGAGAGTTGTATTTTTCTTTCATCTCCTTGTCTGCTTGTTGAATGATTGTTAATTCACTCATTATATATAAAGGTAATAATATTTATTTCTTTAAATTGTTTTACATTTTATTTTCGTAATATCTTTCTATGTCATCATTTCTACGACAAATTCGTTCAACTAAACGACCTCCTATCATAATCTCATCTCTCTCCGCGAAGAAATCTCTATGAAAATCCGATTTTTCGTGTGTGTATTTGCTGTATATCCCAATAGTCTTACCACATACACAAGTATATTTTTCTTTAGTCTTATGTTTTCTCCATTCTGTCTTCTTTTGTTTTGCGATTTGTTTGTAGTCAGTATTTTTATTGTCTTCATCATATTTTAATAACACTTCCTTTTCGTAAAATTCTCTTGCTTGCTTTTCTGCTTCTTCCGCTGTTTGCCATTTTGAAAACCCTATTATTTTTCTTTTTTGTTCGCCGTTTTCTCTCCACCTTATAACTACTCCTTTGTTTTGAATACATATTCCACCTTTCGTAATCTTTCTAACCATTCTATATTATGACACTTTTTTATTATTTAAATGATAAATAAAATGTGTCATATATTTTTCTGGTGCTTGTAGTAGCCGTTTTGAGTGCTTTTAGCCTTCTGTATTGATTTCCTGATTTTTTTTTTGCTTTTTTTAGGTTGTAATTTTTTTTTTCTGTTTTTGGGTTATTATTTTTTTTTTTGAAACACAGGAAAACGAATTTATTCATTTTGACTTCTTGTATTGATTTTATTTTTTTTGATTTTTTATTTTGCTGTTTTGAGGCTTCGTATTGAAAGTTTAAA
>WBZZ01005073.1:45000-103708 GCA_019918135.1 Paulinella micropora
TTAAAGCTTAGTACTGCAAGTTAGTGCGCATTGTTAGTTATCCAGATTGTTATATTACCAAATAATAATGTAGGCGCAGATGGTAAATATGTGCTACTTTAATGTACCCCGGTTGTCAATCCAGACATCATAAGAGGCAATTAATAATAATAACACTCTTAACCAGGTAACGATAATATTACTAGAAGTGACCGTTACACTTTTAGACAGGAATTTATTATATTTAGGCCGGACCACGGGAATTGTCGGGCTGGCCCCTGGTGTTTGCCTTGGTTGTTTTTTGCCTTGGTTGTTTTTGGCTCCCGGGCCTATGCCGGCTGTTACGATAGTAGGATATTTAATAAGAGATAACTGCTTTAACGATATGAAGACTGAGGAATATATACCTGACGAGATTAGGGCAGGTGTACACATAAGCTATAGATCGTATTGTGAAGCACGAGAAGAGCTGGACTGGCTGCACGAGGAGAGGTTCGAACGAGAAAGGAAAGAAAGGCTCCAGAAGAAAGAGAAAGAGAATGACGAGGAGCAGGACCACAACCTCATGATAGACAGCAGCAAGACGGTAGGTCGAAAAGAAATTTTAAAAGATGATAGTGCAGGACAGTGGATCGTCAAGAGACATACTAGCCTGTACACCACACATCTTGCGCAACGTTCGAAAGATTGAACCCGTTAGCTTAGTCACCGGAAACGGAGAGAGTGTAGTGAGAGACATGGGGAAAGTACGATTGACAAGAATCGATGGATCGGGAAAACCAGTTTTGGTAAAGAAAGATATGTTGTTAGACACTAGGGTACCGGTTAACATCATGTCCACAGGAAACATGGACCACAACCACCACCTGTCTATCATCCACCAGAACGGGCAATTACTAATCCTTAAGCAGCCCATAAGGATAAAAGAGACTGACATGATCGTGAGGGGGAGGATGATACCTGGCATGCTTTATCGCTGGGACAACGAAAATGACAAGCCCCTCAACATAAACGAGCGTTACGACCCCAAAGTGAGAGAAGAAGAAGAAGACGGGGTAAACGGGGCGGGAAGCCCCAAAGAGAGAGAAAAAGAGAGCAAACAAGCGAGAGTAAGTGAGAACGAGGAAGCTAGAGGCAGCGTTTTATATGCTATGTATCCTGAGAAAGGCAAGAAGGGTAAACCGATTGACATTTATGTCATACATCAGTGTAGTGGTCATAAGGCTTTACCAAAGACCTATGCATTAGGCAAGGCCATGGGAAGGAAAGTGACAGAAAACGAAGATAGAGTTAGATTTAAATTTTGTGTAGCCTGTATGATGGGGAAACCTAAAGTGTTACCCCGATTTAAACACATCGTATCCAAGCAACATTACGCGTTTTCCCCTATAGTTTCCTTTCCCTACCTGCTTTCCTATAATTACATTACACCTAAACATCCTATAGTTGTCGGATAGCTGGCTTATAGCCAAGACATTGCTCGAATGGCAAAGTGCCTTTCCTAGGTCCTGTCGTGGCCGGTAGAATGTTGTGCAAGGTTGTGGCGGTATGTTCCATTTCTGCCCAAAACTGTGGCGGCAAGTTAGCCTCGTATCGCATGGCCCGGGCCGGTCCGGCTGTGATGTCATTGACCTTCTCAGCTATGGGATTGCCATCTTTGTCACCTGGAGCGCTAGACTAAGTCTTCCAAATGAATTGAAGTGGCTTCCACCACTCTATGACTTCAGTTGGGACATCGAACTCGTTAATATCATCAAGCGATCTATCTAACTTTCCTTCCTGTCTGCCTCTCAAACCATGCTACAGCTTGCTTCAAACACTCTACGAATTCGTTCTTGTAACGTAAATAAAAATCCTTGATGTACCCCGAGTAATCGTCTGTTACGCAAAACTTATAGTACTTACCGTGAATTGACATTGACCGCCCATGGTCCAGAAGTATCTACAAGCAAAATCTCACAAGGTTAACTCGCTCTCCTAATTCTATTAACCAACTAACTAAGGAACTATACAGAGTTTGGGATGGTCGAAGGATCATCACTAACATGCGTAATGTACGCTTTGACCCCAATGTAGTTGGTAAGGAGGCTCACCCACCCAGAGAAGTCAGATGGGACGACGAGGAATCTGAGGGGGAGAGTAGTGACACCGGACAGCTAGAACAGCCACAAGACGAACCCGAACTTAAGGTTGAGGGGGAGTTAGAGGAGCTACAGGAAGACAGGGGCACTTTTGGTCCAGATTCCGGTCTCCCATCAGAGTCGAAGGTAGAACTAGCTGACAATAAGGATGATGGGCTAACACCCGTCACATCGCTAGAGGTGCAAAACCCCGAAGCAGACCACCCCAGTAGGAGGTACGTAGACATTGCAGTGAAATAGCTGTTAGGTAATTTCTGACGGTAGTTACACTTCAATGATATCGATAGGGCTGATAGTAATTACCAATTTGTTTAGACTAGAATTATTATAATTCTTATTAATTGGGTATAACAATACAATTACTTAAGTCAGCCAGGCATGTGCCTAAGTATACCAGTGCTATTATTATTGGCGGTAAAAGTTTTTACTCAGTAAATCTCGCAACCTGATCAACTGCGATCTACATAAGTGTCCCGGCTCTATCCGGCCTCTGTCAACTTTACTACCGGAGATTTTAATCATACTGGGTTATGAGTTCTTCTGCTACTACCAGAGAAATGGACGCGGCAACTACTGTTCTGCAAGGAAAAGCGCCGGCGTTCATCGATTGGATTAAGGGACGGAGCTGGGACGACTGGATTGCGCAGGTGCGGGTGGACCTGAGTTCGGTGGAATGCTGGGAATATGTGGCGCCCCTACAGGACGTCCTACTCTGGCGATCGGAGGTGGAGGCGGATTGAAGGCCGCGGCCCCAGGAGTGCCTGCGGATCCAGCCTACGGTGACCCAGAGGAGGAGAAACCAGACCCAAGGGCTGCGGGACCGGCGCCAGCACCGGTTGTAAACCTGACCATGGTCCAACGCCGGAAAATACCTGCCAGAAGGGCACATATATTTATGTGGTTGTACAAAGCCCTGGAGTATGGGTCGCCGGCCGAGAGGATTGTCCGTCATCTAGTACGGGAACCTACGTTAAGACCGAAGGAGCTAATCAATGTACTGCGGCAACGGTACCAGGGCACTGAAGTTCATCAGATGCAGAAGCGCAACAGTCTGGTGATTAATTGGCAGTTTAACGTAAAGGACGACATGATGGCGCAGCTCCGGGATTTCATGACGCACTGCGAGTTCCTGGAAGACCATGGGAGCCGATTGGGGCGGGCCTGCAAATGCAATTCATCAAGACTGCGTTGGCCAAGTGTGCGGATAAACACCTGTGGAAACCATTCCTCGACGTGCAGGTGACAGCACCGTCGGCAGATTGGGACTCTTTTGAGAATGCGTTTCAACGGCGGGCTATTGCGAACGAGGCTCAACGATCGACCGGCAAAGAAGAAGCGGCGATGTGGGCTGGTCGGTAAGATTCCAAGGGTGGCAAAGGGCGTCCGAACATAGAGTGTTACAACTGTTCAAAGGAGCACAAATATTTTTGCTGCATGGAGAAGTGCCGTATACCTGGCCATGATCATGTGGGAAAGAGTTGCCCAACGCTTAAGGAGAGATACCGCAAGAAAGTTCCTAAAGAAAGCCGCAGAAGGAAACGGTGAAGGACAAAGGCGGGAAAGATCAAGGACGGAAAGCCCAGGGTGCCGCGAAGACCTCTCCCGCAGCGGCCGTGTCCTGGCAATGTATGGCGCTACGTCAACGAGAGTGGAAAAAAGAAATGGTTGAACCTGTCCTGAGAGTGGCCGTTGAAGACGACGTCTACTTGATGCCAGCGGTGGATGGATCGGGGCTAAGACCGGCGCCTGCGAAGGGAGAGAAGAAGATTGGCTATGCATATATGGCACAGCAAGGAACTCCGTTTATGTACATCGGTCCACCAGATGCGGAGGTGGAGGGTGATACCAGGAATGGTAAGGTCAACATTGCCGGCTTCAGAACTGTCTTCAACAACGCGCAGAGACCGGAACATTTTTGGATGTGGTTCTATAACATCCGCGTGACCCTAGATGACTGGGAACATTGGGCGATGGGACTGGAGGAGAATGAACCATGCGATAAGGACACGCATATGCCACCGGAATGCGAGAATGGCAGTGTGACGCAAGTCAAGAAGCAGAAATGGTGTTCTCGCTGCAAGCTCGTGGCCTACTGCAACAAGGGATGTCAGAAGATGGATTGGCCGAGGCACAGAACCTTCTGCAATTGGACTCAAGAAGAGGGAAAGGAGACGTGGCTGAAGGCTGGAGATCGCAACTTGGCGGAGACACGTGGCCTGGGGCCTCATGGATCGACTGTTACAAGAATGCGGGGCGACCTAGCGTACAAGCGGCTCATGAGGTATTGTCATGTTGTGCCAAAAGAGGATGACCAGGCAAAGGCACTGCAGCCAAGATATAATGACGCGTTGCTGCTGGTTGGTCCGCCTGAGACTGCCCGAGACTACATAGAGGTCAGTTGGGAGGCCTTACAAGATGCGAAACGACATGCGGAAACGGATCAGGAATATACCTTACTACGCGCCAAGGAGCGTTTCTTTCCGTCGGTCTACCAACTGGCGGCGTCGGAAGAAGAAAAGAAAGCGGCGATTGCACATAATCGCACTGCACAAAATACATCTGCATCCAGTCAGTTGGATGTGAATGATAGTGCAGAGGTACCTGAGGTAGGGGAAGCGGTGAGACTGGCAAGAGGAAGCGACGATGGATCTACCTACGACACCAGAAGGGTGGGGAGATGGGATGAAATGCAGACCATAATCACGCTGGAGAACAAGGAGAGAAAGTGCTTGGGCGTGGGCCCGGTACCTAGAGAGGCGACTGGGGGTGTTGCGGATGAGGAAGAGAAGAAGCCGCCGGAGACGCCGCCTGGGCAAGAGAAAGGTGATGGAGACACTGGAGGGGATGTTCGGGACAGGGGACAAGGCGGACCGAGTCTGGGGAGCACTGAGACGGGTCTTGGGAATGATGAAGGGGGACAGGGACCTGTGTCACACTTGGCTGATGGTGTGAATGGGGACCAGGACCCATTTACGGTTTACCTGGACTCGGGATCAGCGCAACACATGGTGCCGATGGAGGACGCACTGGAGGAGGTGCAGAATGATGACTCGCTGGCAGTCAGAGGCATATCTGGTATCTCTGCGACGGAATCCAGAGGAGGCACTTCGTTTCTCTCTCTCTCTTCTAGGGATGAATGGGGAAGGAAATGCCCAAGAAGTGGAAATGAGTGAAACTTATGTTCTGCCTACCCTGGACAGGACGCTATTCTCTGCGGGGCGCCTTCAGCGCGCAGGATTCGTGATCGTTATGCAGGACGACGAATTCTTCGTTACTCGGCGAAGAATTGACGTTGAGCAGAGGGACAAAGTACTTATTGGCAACTTCGATGCGGAGTCCTGTCAGTATACATTTACAACTATAGCACCCCCTGGATGGAAGAAAGAGAGGAGAGAATGCCAACCTTACCCGGGCTGCAAGGCAGCATTCTGGTCGACCAGCATGAAGCCAACTACAGCAGTGGACATGCGGGAGATCGACGACATCTTTCACTTTGGTGAAACAATGGCAAGGCAATTTCTCAAACAGAATGGACTGACTGTCAAACATAAAGGAGGAGTGGCTAAGTGTACGTGCATGGCGTGTGTTACGACGAAGATAAAGAAGCACGCTTCGTTCGAGGGAGCATCTCTTACTATCTGCAACAAGGTGGGAGAGGATTGGAGTGCCGACTGGACAGGACGCACAGCATTCCCATTGTACAGGAAGACACCCTACTTCTTGCTGTTCGTTGAGAACGTCTCAGGCTTCATCAGAGGTAGGTGGAACCCCACTAGGGCCTCTGAGATAGCATTGCAACATGTACAGCTAACAGAAGTCCAGGTGTGGTCCAAGACGCAAACGGGTAGACCAATGAAGCAATTCAGAACAGACAAAGAGTGGATTGCGAAGGCTGTGAAGGGCTACTTGTCAAGTGTTGGTGTGGAGCAACGGCTACCGGTGCGAGACGACCCCAATAAGGATGCCTATGCAGAGGCAGCGATACAGGTTGTGTTTTCGCTGGCTGCTACGTTGCTAACCGCAAGAAGTGTACCGGTCTACTTCCTACCGTTGGCGGTTGACTACGCTGTGTTTTTGCTAAACATGCAAGGCAGGGCAGGAGCAACAGTGTCGAGGAATGAGGCATTCTATAAGAGGCCTCCTCCCCATCACTCTATCCTCAAGCCTTTTGGATGTTTATGCATTTTCTACAAAGGAGGCAAGAAGGGACACGAGAAGGGAGCACCGGGAGTGTTCATGGGCATCAACATACAAGAATCGTCATACAAAGTGTGGAGCTACTACGACAGCAAGCTTGTGACGACAGCAGACATGGTGGTAGGGGATGCTACAGTGCATGGATGGCCTACACTCTATCCTCGTGGACGCGTGGCTGAATCGAAGCAACACCTTTTCCAAACTGCCACTCCAACTCGGGAAAAAGACGACAAAAGTGGCGGGTACACCAGCACATTTTTCACCCCAAGTGAGCAAAACTTGCTTAATGGCCTACTGGAAGTGGTCGCTGGGAAGGAAGAGGACGACGTAGAGGGAGTCGTTAACCAGTCGCCAGACAAGGAGGTATCCGTTGCTACACGAGGGGTGCGTGAGGATGATAGTGGCGTTGTAGCACTTGTTGGGTACGACGACGAACAAGATGAAGGCAGAGAGGGGGGTGGTAGGAGGCCACAGACCCCTGTGGATGCTCATTCGCCTCGATTCTCGTTAGGCAGACGTGTGGGGCAGCCTGAAGGGAAGAGGGATGCTAGAGGGGTGCCTGTGGAATGGACGGGCGCTGTTGTGGAAGAGTCCAACATAGTCGAAGGGACGAGGTCTAGGATGAAGACGAAGGCTTCCAACTTCAGCTCGGGAGCGTACCTAGTTTCTGTTCCTGTTCCTTATCGAGAAGACACAGCGTCAGGCAGGTTCAATGAATCACGCTTCGCGGACATCGACAAGCACCTCAAGCTGGGGGCTATTGTTGAGAGGCATGTCTCAGACAAGCCTCATGGAGAACCGTCGGTACCGACACGGTTTGTTGATTTCGAAAAGCGTGAGACAGCTGACGGCCCAGCGGTAGAGACGAAGTCAAGGATCGCTGGAATAGGGTTCAGGCAGCCATCGTGGCAATATGACAGGGTCGACTTGCCTACTTGCAGGGTTGAAATAGTGTGGTTAACGTGTGCACTGGCGGCTCTACAGGACATGGACGTCTATGGCATGGACGAAGAGAGCGCCTTCCCTCAAGTAAAGCTGCATGTTCCGGTGTTGTTACAGCCTCCAGCAGGGTACACGCCACCCAACGTTGTGTGGGAAGCCCTTGATGGTGTCAACGGATTGAAGCCCTCCAGTCATATTTACTGGAATGATAGGGTAGTCCCTACTCGAAAGAAGATGGGCTTCTGTCAGAGCGTCATTGAGCCCATACTGTTTGGAAGGATTGATGAGCAATCGAAGAAGACGGAGATCTTGACGTACCATGTAGATGACAACATACATGTGTCTGCGTCAGAAGAGAGCCGTCGGAAGTAGCTCAACCGTGAATGGGGCAACGTGAAGGATCTTGGGATGGTCAAGAAGTTCCTGTATCTGGAGTTTGGGTGCGTCGTTCAGGGGGAGTGCTGACGATCACAATCCATCAGAGTGAATACATTGCGACGCTACTGGCCCGGTTCAAGAGGAGTGACGGACGACAATGGATGCCGGCTAAGACGCCATGGCTGCCCGTGGGGTTGAAGATGGAGCCAGCAATGCTAGCATACTCGCCGCAAGAGATCGTTGGTAGCTACGTCTGGTTGAAGGCCAGCGTGCCGGAGTCGGTTCTGCCCAGTGTGTTGGCTGAGCACCAGTCGGACAAGGACAAGTTTGACTACCGGGCCGCTGAGCAGCTTCTGTGTTACTTCCTGTTTGTGCAGAATAGGGGAGTGACGTTCTCTTCCGATGGGAATCGCACCTTGGAGGCTGACTCCGACTCTTCGCTTGGGAACGGGAGTAAGATATACTCCAGGACGGGCGGGGTTGTGCACTCAAGAAAGCGAGACGTACGCAGCTTCGGAAGTGCTTCATGACTTGGAGGCGATGCGCAAAGTCATCAAGTCGTTACCGTGGGCCGATGGCAACCCGCTGACGAAGGAGCTGATGGCGATGCTAACTCTGAATGTGGAGAATCAAGCAACTGTGTGTACCGCCCCCAACTCGGTGTTCGGCAAGCGGCTGCGACATATTGCGCTGCGGCATCATCACATCACCGAATCGATAAGGAAGGGGGAGGTTGCGATCAACTGGGTACCTTCTGAGAAAAACCGAGCTGATGTTTTATCTGTGTACCGCCCCCAACTCGGTGTTCGGCAAGCGGCTGCGACATATTGCGCTGCGGCATCATCACATCACCGAATCGATAAGGAAGGGGGAGGTTGCGATCAACTGGGTACCTTCTGAGAAAAACCGAGCTGATGTTTTATTTAAACGCATCGACAGTCCCTCTCTATTCAAGAAGGGAGCAGACAGGATCTCTGGCAATGGATCGAAGTAAGACATTCAGGAATAATCCCTTACTAGAATCAGCTCAAGTAACTACCTTTGAAATTAGGGGGAGCATTGCAGTGAAATAGCTGTTAGGTAATTTCTGAAGGAAGTTACACTTCAAATGATATCGATAGGGCTGATAGTAATTACCAATTTGTTTAAACTAGAATTATTATAATTCTTATTGATTGGGTATAACAGTACAATCACTTAAGTCAGCCAGGCATGTGCCTAAGTATACCAGTGCTATTATTGGCGGTAAAAGTTTTTACTCAGTAAAATCTCACAACCTGATCAACTGCGATCTACATAAGTGTCCCGGCTCTATCCGGCCTCTGTCAACTTTACTACCGGAGATTTTAATCATACTGGTAGAGGGAGACGCGCCCAACAAGGGCCTCACTTGGGAGCAAAGTGACAAAATCACATCAGCTAACATAGTGAGAGGGAAACGAGAAGCTAAGGTTAGGACACCAGTCACACAACCACCTCCAGAAAAGAAGGCAGCCATTAAAGCAGCTACATTGACAGGAGAGAGAGAGAGTTAGTGTGCCGGGAGTAGCTTTCCGAGAAGAATGGGCAAAAGAAGAATATGGAGACAAATTGGCAGTCTGTAAAACGGGAAGGAAGAGTCTTAGAACCATGCGAGAAAGGAGACGGACTTAAAGTCCGTAAAATGCCTAAGCCCAGTCACTTCGTAGTCTTTGACGACGGTCAAGTAGTAAAGATGTTAGACAGCGAGATTAGAAAGTATAGGATAGATAGGATAAGACCAGTCGGAGAACTAGAGCACCCCGAAATGTCCGTGGAAAGTATCGTAGAGGATCACACCACTGCGTTACTGTACCTGACATTGAAGGTACCAAAGGAAATCGTAGATGAGGGCTTAACTGCAAAAGAGTTGAAAGCAGGAATGTATAAAGAGATTGAAGCTCTGAAGTCTTTTAATACTTACACGTGTAAGCCCCAAGGAAGCTAAAGAAAAAGGAGTAAAAGTAGTGAGACTCACATGGGTACATTAAGTCAAACTAGACGAGAAAGGACGTTCATTAAGTCAAGGTTAGCTTTGAGGGAGATATGCTAGAGCCGGGCGTTAGCTATAAACCCGATCAATTGTTTGTACCATGCGCTGCGCATCGCTCATTACTCTTTTTGTCTAAGCTTGCAGCATGGCATGGACATAAGCTATACGGTATAGACTTCAAAAATGCTTATCTAAATGCACGCATGCATGATCCTGTTTATGCTTATGCACCCGATGGGATAGGAACATGAGGGCATGATATGGAGAGTAGATGGAGCTCTGTATGGCGCGCCGCAAGCTGATAGGAGATGGTATGAGATTTTAGCCCCTAAGTTAGAGGAATTAGGATTCAGGTTACTAGATTCAGATTTATGCATGTTCGTAGAAAAGGATAAGCCGATAAGAGATGCTATCATAGGTATTTTCCATGTAGACGATCTTATTTTCTCAGCTCCTAACGAACGAGCGTACGACCGTTTCGCTAGTAAACTAGAAAAGTTTTATCCTCTTAAGCCTGGCATTTAGGAGTGGCTAAGGAGTTTCAAGGGATAGAGATAGTTCAGGAAGGAGGACACATTCTATTGCATCAGAATAATTATCAGAAACAGATTTTAAAGGATGTAGGATATGCCGATGTCAGACCAGTTAGTACTCCTAGTGCTGAACATGAGCCCGAGCCCATGGGAGAAACAAGCGCACTTAGGAAACATTCGATACCTAGTTTGGTAGTGAAACTTTTGTTTCTAACTAAGATGACACGTCCAGATGCAGATCAAGCACTCAATGCAGCTAGTGTAATGCAAACAGTAGACCCTGGACTTGCTTATGCTCTGTTAGGTAGAATCTTCAGGTATTTGAAAAGTTCGTATCGCAGTATTGCATTTCACAGGCCTAGATCATCTCAAGAAGGAAGGACATACCCGCAAATTACTCTATGGCCAGATGCAGCACATAAGGTCTGTAAGAAAACAGGAAAGTCACGTACAGGTTATGTAGTGCTTGGGGGAGGAGACCCGGTAGCTTAGTTGTCAAAGCGACAGACAGGGATTAGTTAATTCTAATGACGCTGAAATTTTCGCAGCAGCGGAGTGTATACGGGAAGGACTGGCTATCCGACATATAACGGAAGAATTAGAAATAGCACAGAAGAGACCGATAGAGCTTTATGAGGATAATGCATAGACTATCTTAGCAGCAGAAAGGGGAATGTCAGGACCACGCACTAAACACTTACCCCTAGACTCTTTATTTTATTCATCACGCACAGAGACACAATGAGATTAAATTTGTAAAGGTAGGAACGAAGAAACAAATCGCAGACGTACTAACCAAACATGTTCCTAAAGATAAATTTGAATATCTCGTTAGTAAGTTTATGGTAAAACTTGATCCATGAGTTTATATCTCAAGTCTGCAAACTCACGCTAAATACGCAAATTTACGCAAAGTCAACTTATGTTGTTCTGTTGCGAGTTTTCTCTCTTTGGAGTGTGCAGGAAGTGTCTTGCGCAGGTAGTCGAGCGCATTGAGAAGATGGTCACGTTGACTTCAAGTCGAGCGCGAACGGGGCGAGTGGATCGAACCACAATCGATCGATCGCGGCGAGAACGGGACCAGTACGATCTTCAGCGAATCGGACTTCAGATCGTCCTACTCAATTGTTTTTCGGAGAAATGGCGTAATTCGACTAACTGTATTGATTTTCATGATCGGTGATACAATTCAGTCGAAGTACGAAAGTCGACCTGGATGACTTATGCTTATTGTTTTAATAGATTCTATCGAGATGCCGTCAAGGACGGGTTGCGGGTACGTCCGCCGGTTTGCGTTCAGAGGTTAGTAGGGAAGGAACGGTGAAGTTGCTGCGCTTATTAACTGTTCGAACGTAGTAGACTCATCTTTATTGAGAATGCACTTTGCTGGTACAGTGAGAAAGGAATTCTGAATAGAGAAATAGTGACGTCACCTAACAATCCTTGTGGTAAGGAATGTATTACCAGAATCTATGACTGTGAGCCCTAGTTATTACAGTGTTCGATAGACGTAATAAATTATCTTAAATCACCGACTGTACTTACTTAGTGACGTGTCCTCACTGAACTACACTTTGAATTTCTCACCAGAGAAATTAGGTATTAAATATTATTACCGGTGAGTAGTGGCTACTAGTATGAATGTGTGCCGTACTGACTAATAAACCACTATGGTAACGGTCCTACCTAATCCAATCCGATCAGATTGTGCAACTCCTATCATTGTGCAACTCCTATCATAATTAGCCTAGCCTCCGCCTGTCTAATATATGTCTAACGACTATATGATTAGACTTATCTTATGCAAAGACTATATGAATGGATGCGACCTATGCTAGATGTGACATTATGAAGGGATGTGAACTGTGCCAGACGTGACGCACCCCCCGAAATCAATATTTACAACAAAGGTGAAATATGGATTTCCAAATATGATGAAGACTGAAAATATGAAAACATATTATCTGTCTCAGTGGCTCGTACGATGAGGTCAACCAATTAACAAACAAATATGTTATACATATATGCAGACCATAAAAATGAAACAGCACATGTTGTTATGTGCTTAATACATCTAAATCAACGAACCATACAAACGTAATACGAACAATGATAAAACGAGTCAATAGAGCTTACAAGCCGAACATAATGCAATATATAAGCTTTAAATCAACAAGTTGGTATGTTACGACAAGATGAAAGTTGATCGCAACATTGTGATTACAAGTATCACTCACAAAACTATGAGTACGACAATTACTCACGAACGCAATGTAGATATGTTCCAGACGAACATATAACACTTAAAAGTTACATTCATTGACGTGTACATGCAAATAAGGTTGGTAGTAAGAAATAATAAGTGATTGATAGACAAACACAAATTAAGCATGCAAATAAGATCCATGACCATGTATCAATCAAAACAATGAACAACACAAAATCGACAACCGACATGCCCTTAGACTCGTCTTAATATAGCTACTAAGCCAAACACAAATCACAACATCATTACAAGCTTATCATTAGCAATCTCATGTCGATCTCAGTATGCCCTGCGTCTGTACTGACTAAAGAAAGATCAATCTACGCTCCTGTCCGAACGGAAACTGAGATAAGAATACTAATCTAGTCCTCAAGCTATCACTCACATCTAACATACTTACATAGAAGTTCATCTCATGACATCTCAAGCCATTTGAGACACACCAATCAAGTACTGATAGATAAGATGACAACTTTCCATGACACGGGACTACACTTTGTATATAAACAAGACCATACTTACGTATGTAACACATCTTGTCCACTTCGTCATCATAATTCCAAGACTCAGTAAATGTCAAAGGGAACAAAACAGTTCGAACGTAAATAACAATCCAGGTTACAACAAATAGTATCACAACAGCAATATACACAATCGCTTTGCATATAACTACAGTACTAAACTAACTATTAGTCTGTTAGGAGAATGAATTGCTTTGTCGCAAACTAATACCATTCTTTCTTTCCTAGTAACGTGCAGCACCATTGTGTGCTCAAGTGAACCAAAGTACTAAACTCTCTTGTTGTAATTGGGGCTTAAACCGCTATACTCCAATCATGCTAGTCTGATCACTCTTTCTACGATCTAAATTGTCTGCTTGATAATATCTAAGCTTATACTTCTCTGGTCATAACTGTGACTAAGGACAATAATATTCATCATAGACAAAGTGCATGATACAATCCCAACAGCATATGTCATTATGATTTTTATTAAGCTTAATGCACAATCATCACACAGATGAACTATTTCAACTAGTCCGAATGCCTGCTTGCCATAAAGCGCTACGCTAGCCTTAACAAGCCTTCCATGAACTGGTCGAACTATTCAACTACCCGCGTGAACTATACCTAACTTCCTAAGGTACAATCCTTCTTGCAAACATAGTACTAATCCTACCTAGCACTAATGCTTGTTCGTCGCGAACACCCCCCGAGCTGCCTCGCTCCGTCTGCTCGACTTGAACTAACTCAAAGCTATCCATTAACTTACTTTAGTTATACGTACATGACGTACAAAACAAACGATAACTTGCGTCTTCGCTCAGTAACACTATGACTATCATCCTGTGCACGTCACTCTACGACTCTAAGGTTATGCCTGCATGAGACATCCGATTGGCTAATTTCGGTCTTGGCCAGTCCTAGACGTGAAGCATAGGATGCAGCCCGCTAAGTTCAGAGTGTGGATGTAGACTGATACGAAAAAGTCCGTACCTGTTACTACACTGTACGCTAGCTTCGCTTTGTCGCGTTAAAGCTACTCCCGAGGCTCTGCCTGTCTGAGTTTGAAGCGAATACCTACCGGCCTAATAAAGGACTGGTTAATATCTACTTTGACTCTGGACCTGCTAAGTCTTAAGAATTAGATGATCAGTCTATTTCTGTCGGTGTGCTCGTAACGGTGTCGTACTGTATTCTAATAGAGCCTAATGTTCTGCTAAATAGTAACCAATGACTCCCGTTCTAGGCTGACTACAAATTAGTTCTAGCTCTTATGGGTTATCCGAACTATTAGAGACATCTTTACAATACGCAAACATATCCAGCAATCATCACATCATCGACGTAAACAGCACATCGCAATATGACAATGGTTAAATACATGCCAATCTTTCTCTCTTTTACTGACAGTCGTTCGTCCTACAAGTGAACCAAGATTATCCTTACCTGAACGAAAGGTTCGCTAGACTACCTAATTACGTCAGGCTATCTGCTTTTTCACTACCGGACTGCAATCCTGAATATATAGTTATTCCTGGCCATACTCGCGCTAGTCTGCCTAGGTTAATCTATTATCGCTTTCTCTTCATGACTATCGATCAATATTGATAGATTTGTCGGCTACTCCGTCGTTCGCGTTTTCGTTCTAAGCATCTCTTTCTTGACCTATGACAACTGCTGACCCTATCTGGACATTGACCTTACTCTGCCTCTGGTGTCAACTATTGCACATATGTCAATTTCACGCACGCACATGTCACGCTATTGACTATGGGTATTATCTTACATTATCCGACTGAGCCCTATTATTCTGACCATACATGACATCAACATCTATTGCTACATCCTCTGTAAGTATGCACCCCCCCCAGCTCTATGCACAACTATTATTGCTGGCCAAGTATGCATGAGTTAAAACATCGACAATGCTATGAGTAGAACGACAATGTCATACAAACAGACATCGATAATGATAACACATTGAAAAATATGTTCTCAGCATATGTAAAGTGTGAATGAGGGTAATGTGTATGGTGTAACAAACATACTTCACGAATGACAAACGCATACCATGCACTGCTATAGAAAATGCTTAAGTCGTGCTGTAGCAGTACCAACGTAAGGAAAAACAGAAAACAACGCAAGAATATACAATGGATTATGACTTGAGAATATAGCCTGGTCCCATAGAATGAGTCCTCTATGCTCGCTAGCCACTGTGTACCCTACTGCTAGTTCTCGCCCTCCCTAAAACTCCCTGGCAATACTGCTCTCTCTGATCCATATACACCAATCACTTCAAACACACGGACATGGCATAAATGACCAACGTCACTGGACATGAGAAACTCTCGAGCTTCTCTCTCGCGCACTCACACTCGTTCTCATTACGCCCTCACCTCCACTATCACTTGCACTAGCGCTCACACACGCTATCGCTCGCCCTCGCATGCTTCTCGCACTACTACGAGACCATTACTACAGACATGAGCAAACATGCACTATCTAATGGCGCGCTTGCCATGACATCGCATCACAAGTGAAAACAACTTCACACTCATCACTAGACGCATGCATCATCATCGCATGAGATACGTTGCATCGGTACAACACATGCCCGCCTTATGGCTATCTACATTGTTGTGTCTTATGCTGTCTAAGTGTACTAGTGTCTATTGTTCTCTTGCTGCCAGTTCTTTCTCTTTCGCTCATATTTATCTTCGCTTGCTCGCTACGCTGCTCGCTGCTGCTTGCTCGCTATCGCTGCATGCTACTTGCTGCTTTCAGCACACTTTCTCTTACTCACTCACCCCCCTTTTCGCACATCCTTATGTATATGAGATACTAAGGTTGGTGAAAATCTATAGGTGAACTAGTCTGAGTTATATGCTAATAACTCCCGTAGCTATACCGCGCTATTGGACGCCTACTTACTGCCGAGTTCAGGTGCAGTGATACTTTGTCACTCTTAACATTCATAAAAGATTATGAAAGTTAATCGCTAACATCTCAAGCTATGATGCTTAAATATATCACTACTCTTTGTGTATATCAATAAGCGGGTCCTAAGGAGACGAAAGATCAATTGAGGTTCTATGCTTGCTAGCCCTATGTTGCTTTCTTGTCTTGCTCTAAGCACTACTGACTAACTGTCCATCAGTGTACTCTCTGACTTGGTGAATCCTATCCTTAATCCTGTAGCCTACCTAGTGCTCCTTCCAGTCTCAAGAGAAAAGTCAATTTCAAACCTACTTGACAGTGTCTAGTCAACGCGTTGTGAGTTGGGGTCAACAGGAATAAGATTGTCCTATCTATCCAACTACATTTTGCTACGATCTCATGCCTAGCGGCTACCCAGCCGGACGTGATCGCCTTTGGGGCGTCCCTTGTGGTTCTAAGCCGGACTCCCTTATTGCATCCGTCACTAACCAAACACTGAACTGAAAGACTCGCCTTTCAACTATGCTCTGAGATTTAGAAGCTTTAAGCTTATGGGGATATGCGCCGCATGCGCTTATTTTTCCCATGGCTGCGTGCTGATTTCGCTTTGCACCTACTCTAGTTAAGTCCTTAGTCTAGTGGCAGCTATTTTAAGCTTTGCCTGGCTAAACCTATACCACCCCCCTAGCTCATACGCTGTCAGTTGTGGTTTACGAACAGAACCCACCATGTGTGTACAACGTACGTGTACAACACACGACCGTGCAGTGGTTTTGTGATTACGCGGTCTGAATTAACCTTAAGAGTTACATTTGACTCCTACCCTTGTGCGCCGCGTGCGCTGTCAACGCCCCGTACCGAAACGCTTATAATCGTTATGTAGCTGACCTGAAGTTTAACTGCAATACCGATCAAAGTCTCTGAGACTACCGGTGTATGTCAGTCCGACTGTCTTGTTGTTCCTATACCGATCAAAATCTGACTCCTAGTCTAGACTATCGGTGTATTCTGTGCTGGCTTTGACACGAAAAGTGTCGCTGTGCTCTACTTAGAGCTGTTCTGTACCGATCATGGTCTCGTTACTGACTGACAGTCTAAAGCTGTCTCGCTGTTTCTATACTGATCAAAATCTGACTCCTAGTCTAGACTACCGGTGTATCGAACTCTCTGACGTCTGATCTGCTGTGAGCTAGTCTGTTGGCTCCTGACCGGTTGACTACTCTTCTGCTGTCTGCTAGTCTGTAGACTGCTACTGCTAGTCTGTCGACTACTGTTCTGCTGTCTGATAGTCTGTGGGTGAGAGGGGTGTGCTGAGTGATTTGTTGCTGTGAATGCTCACTCTTACTCTCGACCTTAGACTGTGTGACGGTAGATGAGAGAGGTTTAGTGGGTTACGACTGTGCGCGTTCACTTTTACTCTCGCTATGTCTGCTGTGTAGATGAGAGGGTTAGTTGAGTGGTTTGTTGCTGGGAACGTTCACTCCTACTCTCCATGATTCCGTGCCGTGTAGATGAGAGGGTGTGTTGAGTGGTTTGTTGCTGGGAACGTTCACTCTTACTCTCACTCTTCTAACTGCTGACTCTGACTGCTAGCCTATTGTGTGCTAGTCTTCTGCTGACTCTGACTGCCTTCTCTGCTGACTTCGGCTGTCTTCTGACTGCCTTCGACTGCCTTCTCTGCTGACTTCGTCTGCCTTCTCTGCTGACTTCGTCTGCCTTTTCTGCTGACTTCGAATGCCTTCTCTGCTGACTTCGTCTGCCTTCTCTGCTGACTTCGTCTGCCTTCTCTGCTGACTTCGTCTGCCTTCTCTGCTGACTTCGTCTGCTTCCGACTTCGACTGTCTTCTGACTGACTTCGACTGTCTTGTCTGCTGACTTCGTCTGTCTTCTCTGCTGACTTCGACTGTCTTGTCTGCTGACTTCGTCTGTCTCAGACTGACTTCGACTGTCCTCCGACTTCGACTGTCTTCTGACTGACTTCGACTGTCTTGTCTGCTGACTTCGTTTGTCTTCTGACTGACTTCGACTGTCTTGTCTGCTGACTTCGTCTGTCTTCTGACTGACTTCGACTGTCTTGTCTGCTGACTTCGTCTGTCTCTGACTGACTTCGACTGTCTTGTCTGTCTCTGACTGACTTCGACTGTCTTGTCTGCTGACTTCGTCTGTCTTCTGACTGACTTCGAATGTCTTGTCTGCTGACTTCGTCTGTCTTCTGACTGCTAGCTTGCTTTCTACTTGCCGCTAGTCTTCTGTCGCTATTGGCTTTTGACTTTCCTGCCTGCCTAGCGTACATCTGCTGCCACTGTTCTGCTGTCACACTAACCACGCACAAGTTTCTCGCTTTTCTGATTTGTTCTATTGTCACTATCTTTGTGCCGCTACTTCTTCCTACTTCTGACATCTGTTCTGTGTAGCTAACTGACTAGCTACCTTGCGCTTTCTGACTTGCTACTCTTTGATAGTCTTTTTGCTTCGCTGTGCTGCTTTCTGCAATCTTACTGTCTAAGACTTGCTAAGCTATTCTCGTCTAGCTATAGCAATCTGGCTGTTTCGCTGCACTGCTTTCTTCTAGCAGTCTGTCTTGCTGCACTGCTATTCTTCTAGCAGTCTGTCTCGCTGCACTGCTATTCTTCTAGCAGTCTGTCTTGCTGCACTGCTATTCTACGAGCAGTCTGTCTCGCTGCACTGCTATTCTTCTACTTAGCCTCTTAGTTTTCGACTAACTGCAAACACATGACCAAAAATCACACGACTTACACGTGCCAATCACACTTACTCTTAGTATGTGACAACTACAAACGAACTGAAACAAAGTCACCATATGTCACAACAAACGTGATGTCACGTCGCCAGCCCAAATGCAACCAACGTGCAAAACAAGACAACGTATTGGTAACAAATGTCAAAATACAAACTCACATGTGACGAACGAATGATGACACATCACGAACAGGTATACGTATACAAATCATATGTACACACGACCTCTTGAGCCTATGATCCTACATAAATTCCATCCAAGAAGAAGGAAAGAAGGACTAGAGTCTAGCTATGTTATGTGCTATTGTAAAAACGTAAGACTGTAACCTTGTAACTGAAACACCTGACATGCAGGCGCCGGGCCTGCTGAGTCCTCCTGCAGCTCGAAACGACGTCTTCGTGAGCTGTTGGTGTGCCAGTGAGGCACCTATGACGTAATAGTGATGCTGTGTAGGTAGAGAGAGAGGTACCAAACAAACGAACAGAATGTCTTTCGCTGACTGTTGTTGTGTTATGTGTCTGTCTTTTCTCTCTTCTAATATCTGTCCCGAAAAATTTTCCGAATCATGTTGGGGCTACTGTTCCAATTACGGAAATTGAAGTCTTTTGCCCCCCTGATGGTATGACCTATTCTGACTGATGTCGGTGATGGTCTGTGAACTAACAACGTGACAATTATTGTAACTGTCTTGATGTGTCATGCCTTTTTCTGTCATTTCTGAGCTATATGTCTAAAAATGCAATGTAAGTGCCGTTTTTGTGTAGACATTTGACTCACAGCTCACTCATATAGGCTCTACTGACTATCCAGCTATAGTTGTAACTTTCTACAGCTATGACAGTCCCCCCTCGGGTCTTTTCCTTGCCCTTGCTACTGGGGTCAACCTATGTTATGGGCTTTCTGAACTTGGGCTATCTCATGCCTCTTTTCTGCGCTCCTTAGCTCTTGCTTGAGAGTGCGAACCTGTGAGAGTTAAGCTATCTAGCTGTCCTGCAACTCTCATGCTTAGTCTGAACTATACTGATGATTATCTGTCTAAGAGAAGAAGAAATATAAGTTAGAAAGATGGAGATTTCCTGAGCTATCATCTAGCTAAATGACAATGAACCTAACGTGCTGGTTGTGTCGTCCTACGACCCCAGTAACCTATCCTTCCTAGCTCCTAGCAGGGGATAAAGTTTGGGTGTGGGCTCTCTCAGCCCTTTTGAGTAAGCACTCTCTTTGGAGTGTCTCATGGACGACTAAAAATGAACTGCCGAAAAAGTCATGTCCGGAACGTACGTACTGTGCCCAACTTTTGGGTCTTTTCGGTACTTTCTGTACCGACCTTTTAGATTTCTCGTGTGTGGTCACGGGGGAATCCTTGTCAGGCTTGTGACTAGTCTCAGAACCTGTCTGCTCTGTAGTTCGTGCCATTCTCTGTAAGCGCTTCCCTTTTGCCATCAAGGCTTCATAGCCGTCAAGGACGGGTTGCGGGTACGTCCGCCGGTTTGCGTTCAGAGGTTAGTAGGGAAGGAACGGTGAAGTTCCGGCGCTTATTAAGTGTTCGAACGTAGTAGACTCATCTTTATTGAGAATGCACTTGGCTGGTACAGAGAGAAAGGAATTCTGAATAGAGAAATAGTGACGTCACCTAACAGTTCTTGTGGTAAGGAAATGTATTACCAGAATCTATGACTGTGAGCCCTAGTTATTACAGTGTAGAGGTAAGTAGTAAATTATCTTAAAGCACTGACTGTACTTACTTAGTGACTTGTCACCTATTTTGCGACCTCAGACGAGAAAAAGCCGGAACATTGTAAATGCCTGAATTTCGGCATTTGAAGCCGTTTCTACAAACATGTTTGATACGGTAGGACTGACTATGAACGATTGCCATTAATATTACAAGTTTTGGTCTAATTTGGCCAATCAGACCTAAAATCAAATTACGAAATTATGGAATTAGCTCATTTTGAGCCATTTGAAGGTATCAGAACTAAGTGATGCTACAAGAACAACTAGAAAAGTTGCGACATGTGTCGCGCAAGTAATAAAATATGTGACTTTATGTACCTAGTGTTCTAGTCAGTTTCGCAAGTTCCTCGAACACAAGAAGAGAGATTCTTGTTTTTGGAATTTTTTATCTCCAATCTTTGCTACCACTAATGTCAAGTGATGTCCCTGGAGAAGCAAGAGCAGCAAAGCGTAGGGCTACAACATCGGCTGCTTCATCCAGTGCGTTATCAACCATCATGGCGGCAGCCAGTGCGGCGGTTGGAAACTCTGCGTCTTCCCCAAGAGCACCCTGTCCCCCACCGTCATTGTGGTTGTGGTACCGAGCATCTCGGTACCGTCCACTTCGACTTCGGCAACAAGTGGAGATACCTCCGCCTCCCTGCGTTGCTTGTGCAGTCAGTCGGCTCGCCAGCTGCTGGAGGAATGGTCGTTGCAGGTGCGCCGGCTCCGGCAGTTGTGGGAGCAGGGTTGGTTGGGGTCATCATGGAGTCGCCACACCCGCTGCGACTGGGCACATCGGTGTCCCCACTGGTGGTGGCGCAGCGGGCGGGAGCACCGTACACGCGCCCGTGATGATTGATGCATCTCAAATGGGTGCACTAATGCAAGCTTTCATGGCTGGGGGAGGGGCGAGTCGCGCAGTTTGTGATTGTAAGGATAACAGATAGCTTGTGTGGCAAGGTGATTACTAATGATGTACATGTGTTGTACGTGTGTTAGGCTGTCTTAGCGAGACAAGCCCTGGCCAAGACTACTGCACCCGCCACGAGTAGCAGAGCCTGCAGAAGGTGGATGGTGCTGGCTGGCCTCACCCGGGCAGGATGGAGCAGATACTTGCGGCTGTACTGGACATGGCGAAGAGTCAGAAGGCATCAGAGCTATCTACTGACTCAAGCCTGCCCATGATGTTGGAAGCAGTTGAGGAGAAGGCTGCTTGTTCGATGATACTGGCGCTACTCACTACTCACAATGGTGGTGAGTCCAAGTTTGATGACTTTTGTGTGTTGATTGCGGACGTGGTCAAGTATTTTAAGACTCGCTCCGCTAGCTACGGTGTGGAGGATGCATTCAAGATCGCCAAGGCGCACGCCAAGAAGGTCGACTCCGCAGTCTGGGACGACGTGGAGGAGCACTTTACGCCTGCAGGCCCACTACTCAAGAGGAAGAAGCTGGGAGGAGCATCGGCTGCGAAGGATCTATCATCGCTCAGATGCTACAACTGTGGGGAGTATGGTCATCTGTCCCCGAAATGCCCACTTCCCAAGCGTGACTGTGAAGAGATGAGTGACCCCCGCAATGTTCGTGGAGCCCGCGCGACCCCGTCGCGCCCGTGGGACAACATGCCCGCTCGCAGGTAAAGGAACATTACTGACGTGCATGGTGGCTACTTGTCTGGTAAAGCAGTGATAATATTATTTAGCTCGGTATCTGTTCAGTAACGTAGGAGCAGGTTGAATTGATATATGGTCGAGACTGGTCGACCTATAGGTGGCTTGGTATTAAGTTTATTAAATCAGTTTTCTTTTCAAACTTGGAATTATTTTATACATTAATATCAATTCTGCTGACAGTCAGTGTTAGATTATTAAATTTTTCTTTTATATATATAGGACACTTGATTGGCAATGTAGAATCTTCAAGTATATTATCCGGACCGAGGGGCTGATATGCCTGAAATACGGCAGTATTAATGAACAGGTGGAGAGGATAAGACAGTCACTTGGCCAGTTCCCTAAACGCTGCGTGTGGTATGATCAACGGCAATGCATGGTGTGCAGTTTTTGCAAACAAAAATTTCACACTTATTCGTCTTGCCCGGGCCTACCAACTACAGTAGAGGCTAAGGATAGAATCGAGTTTGTTGCGAATCTGATTAGACAACCGCAGGTAAGCCTTGATCTATATCGGGACATGACACTGCGGCAGGCACTTGATGCTATGATAAAGTTAGGAAGCGAGCTCAACAAAGGAAACCCATGGGCAGACACATCGGCCGGGCCTGATAGGCTAAGGAGACAGCTTGGCTATTGGAAGTCGATGGGGACTTCAAGTGTTGTCATTTCCTGGATTGCGTATGGGCTTGATTTTATGTTTGAAGGACAACACATTCCTGAAAGGAAATTTTTTCGTAATCATCCAACGTACCTTGCGAATGAGCAACTGGTTGATGAGTTTGTGCGCAGAAATGTAGCATTAGGTAACTTTGAGGAAGAAGAGCCCGAAAGGCTATGGTTGGTCGAACCGATGTGGAGATAGACCCGCTCGGCCTGAGAAAGGCCAGGGTATGTCACGACAAGAGATATCTAGGCAAGTTCATTGCGGTCAACCAGTTCAGATTGGAGACACTGAAGAGAGATTCAGACAAGGTAGTAAGAGAGGATTTTTCAATGATTGTGACAGATTTAGCATCTGCATATTACTCCCTAAGGATGTCAGAGAGTGCGAGAAAATTCATGGGCTTTTTCCATAGAGGGAAATATTACACCTCGAATGTTATGACATTCGGACTTAGGAATGCTCCCTTTTGGTTTCACAAAACCACCCGACCTATGGTTACGTTTCTGAGATTTTTGGGCGTACTGGTGCTAGCCTACCTTGACGACTTTCTGTGGAGTGCGCCAGGTCAAGTGATGACTGAACTGGCGAGTTGTGTGAGACTTTTTCTGACTACTCTTGGATGGGGATTAAATGAGAAGTGCAGATGGGAGGGTGAGTTTGTTGTGAAATTTTTGGGTGTTATGATTAACACTAAGGGGATGACATATGAGGTGCCTGACCACAAGCGGGCACTCATGCATAATATGTGGGCAGAATTCAATGCTAGACTGAAGGAAGGATGCTTTATTAAGCTAGAGGAGCTAGAGAGAGATGGGTAGAATAGTCTCGCTATCGATCGCATTGGAGCCGGCACAGGCTTGGACCCGCTCTCTATATGGCTGTATGAATACAGCGCGGGTGCGTGCTGCTGAGTATGTAATAATTGATGCGGGCGCGAAAGCTGAGGTTGAATTTGGGCGGAGTGGTTGGGTGATCAGTCGAGATGTAAGCGACCGATAGTTAACTATGCGGAAGATATGTTTGTGCGGGTAGACACAGGTGAGCTAGCTACCGGTGTCGTGTATGGGGGTGACAAACTTACCATCCCGCTACCGGGCCACCTAGTGGGCACATTATCAACATTACGGGAGCTGCATGGTGTCATTTCATTGCTAAGTGAGTTTGGTGAGAAGTTGGGACATAAGTGTGTGAGATTTGATTTAGACTCATTGCCTGCCGTGAGGAACTTAATCAACGGCGGCGGACCTATTCCGGTTCAGAATGACATTATCAAGCAGATATGGACTATTCTGAATGCGTATGATATCAAGGCAGTCTGGACCTGGATCCCAAGGGACCTGAACAGTGAAGCTGACGGCGCGTCGAAGGCGCTGTCTATAAAAGACATCTACATGAGAATGGATGTGTACGAGATGGTGATGGCCAACGCACCTGGCTATATAAGAGATGGTGGACTGGTGTATGTCCCTGACTTCAACAGGATTGCAAGTGCGATTGAATATTTAATGAATGCGCGTGCGGCGGCTGTGCTAGTTCTACCTGTGTGGCCGGCGCGCACGTGGTGGGTGTATGTGGTGGACTATGGAAGAAAAGTAATTGACCTACCACCAGCTGAGTACACTTTGCAACCTACCTGGAGTAGACAATCCTATGTACGTGAAGCGTCCTACGTGGTCTATGACAGCTGCTCTATTCGACTTCAGACATGGGCTAGGTAGCAAGGGATGGTTTGCGATATATTTTGATGTTTATTTGTGGCTGTTGTTAAGTAATATTAATCACCTTACTACAAGGATGTTATGACGTGTGTAGGTATATCGCAGAAGGGCGAGGGTGTAAGGAGATATGGTGGACAACCGTGGCGGTGAGGAGAAATTGTTGGAAAGACTTGAAGTCTTTTGTCGAGCCTTTGTACAAGCGGCGAAGCCGCGTAACACAGCGAGGGGATACGCATATGCAATACGTGATTGGGAAAAGTGGAGTGCAACTATGGGCCTACCTGCGTTCCCCGCGAGACCTGAACAGGTTCGGCATACTGCATCTACCTACTCTCGCACATGCGTTATGCTCAGAACACCATTAAGTACAAGCTGTCTGCCATCTCTAGTCAATATGCGATGACTGATTCTGTCACCAACCCAATTCACACCAAGCTGGTGTATAAGGTTAGGAAGTATGTGCTTAGGTTGGCTCGGCCACCAGTAGGCAAAATTCCTATCCCGACTTCCATGTTGCTTCGCTTTATTACCGTGATGGATCCTGCCAGCTGGTGTGATTTGAGAGATGTAACTATGATTATTATTATGTTCCTTGGCTTCCTACGCCGTGAGGAGGCAGTGGCGTTATGCGTTCAAGATGTGTGGGGAGAAGTATGAAGGGGATTGGGTATTGTTTATTTATATCGAGAAGAGTAAGACAGACCAGTATAGGTTGGGTGATACTATTGTGATTAGCGGCGATAGGAAGTCGCCTTTGTGTGCAATTGTATGGATGACGTTATGGTTTGAAAACCACATGTACAAGCTTGACCCACAAGCGCCTTTATTTCCAGCGCTGCCGACACAGTCGCGCGTGGGACTCAGCCACCTGTCACCTAACTCTGTCAATCACACTATGAACGCGTGGCTACAGAGGATCGGGGTGGACCCCACGCCGTACGGCACTCATTCCTTGCGGAAGGGGGGCTGCACTGCTACTGCGAGGGCGGGTATAGAAATGAGGCTGTTGAAAAGACATGGCAGATGGAAATCTGACTCTGTGTTTCTATATATATATGATTCATTTACTGAGAAGCTTGCTGTGACTAAGACGTTGTATAAGTTCTAATCAATAAAATTGTTCTCACTCTTTATGCTTCGGGGCCTTTCTTACCTTTGACCTGGAGGGGAATGCAAGCATAGGAAGAGGGTAGCAAAATAGTGTTTGTGTGAACAGAGTGTAACACAACACCTATTTTGCGACCTCAGACGAGAAAAAGCCGGAACATTGTAAATGCCTGAATTTCGGCATTTGAAGCCGTTTCTACAAACATGTTTGATACGGTAGGACTGACTATGAACGATTGCCATTAATATTACAAGTTTTGGTCTAATTTGGCCAATCAGGCCTAAAATCAAATTACGAAATTATGGAATTAGCTCATTTCGAGCCATTTGAAGGTATCAGAACTAAGTGATGCTACAAGAACAACTAGAAAAGTTGCGACATGTGTCGCGCAAGTAATAAAATATGTGACTTTATGTACCTAGTGTTCTCGTCACTTTCGCAAGTTCCTCGAACACAAGAAGAGAGATTCTTGTTTTTGGAACTTTTTATCCCCACCCACCCACCTTTTAGTTATGCGATAAAGTTTTGTACAGTAACTTGATTACTTGTAAGTGTGATACGGGATGGGCGGATCCATGGAGAGGAAATGTGACATAGATATGGGATCTAATAAGACAGAGATTTGTTGCAAGTTGCTGCGCGGGATAAAAAATTTTATTGGGAGAAGGTGCTGATTCATGTATTTTGAGGAAAGAAAGGAGAAGGGTGCGGGTTGGAGTATCTATAAGAGTTGTGTTGCATGACGACTGGCGTTGCGTCGAAAATAGGGATAGAGGAATTAATGAAAAAAATTTGGAACAAGGTACAGATTTATGATGCGTATGACTTTCTGACCCTGGGGGGTGGTTTCGGTTCTTAATTTAGATAATTTGTGAATGTTTGGAGCAATGAATAATATGATTTCGTGACGTTACTGCATTGGTGTAATGATTTTTGTTGTTATTTTAACTATTATTAATTACAAATTATTTTCACCGCTATTATTTGTAGTACTTTACTAATGCCTGGCTACGCATCAGGAAAGGCTGATCAATAATTAATAGTCAATGTGTTTGTGAGTCTGAACACTTTGAAGGGCCCTGCACATAGACAGGTTGCATAGGGGGGTCAGATAAAGCAGTGCTAGACCTGTCTGTGTGGACGCAGTCTCAACTCTAAGCTTCCACCATTGACACGTGGTCAAGATGCTACCTATGAGAGTGTGTATGTGGAAGCTTAATGTGTTATAACAGGGATTGGAGTGTCTGTATTATGAATGTGTGAGTTTGAAGTCATATAGTTGTGTACGGGTGGTTTTATTGTGGTGAGTGGGAGTGGGTTTGGGAAGGTGATGATCGTATCTGTATGGGGAGTGCCTTTATAAGCTGAGCGGATATTTGTTAGTGTCAGGTGCTACTGTGGGTTGAATTATGTGGATTTGGATGTGTTGTGAAGGAAGTTAGTACAATTCTCTTATGCGCTCCTTGCGAGTGTGTGTTACTCTGTGTTGCACACGTTATGCATATTGATCGATGACTTAACGCAAAGTAGTGCTGTGGATGTATTGATTCGTCTGCTTCATGTATTTAGTCATTTTCAGTGTGGGTAATGTGTGGTTGTTCAATGAGATGTTGTGGGAGTGTTATGTCTTGACTGAGTGTCTGGTGGTTGTTGTGCATACTTAGATTGTGATGGTCATCACGGGCTGATACGTTTGCATTATGGGATGATATCATGTTGAATGAGGTTGACAGTGTGTTGGTTATTTGTTTAGGTAGGAGCTGGGCTATATGACGCTCATTCTGTGCAGCTTAACTAACGTGTGCATGCGTTGGTGAGTTTTGTAGTCTGCATCCGGCCACGGGGTGTTGTTGAGGGATGTATGGCGTATGCTGTACGTGTTTATACTTGATACAATCTATGTATGTGTTGCTTCCTTGCGTTGGGTGACTTCTCGCCTTGGTGGGTTGTGTTAGGAGTAGGGTAGATCGTGTTGTATCATGTGATCGAACGTCGGACCTACCTATGAATATGTTTTATCTTCTTATTCTGTTTATCTCGTTGACTGTGGCGCAACTGGGAGACGCACCAGGAATACCCGTTGTACCGTCGGAGATATACCGTTACCGGGAATATCCGTTACCAAATTTGTCTTCAGTGGCAAATTCACGTAAACTTATTCTCGACCGGCCCTCCTTGCTAATTACCTATGTAATACCATTTTTGCTTACAAGTATATTTGAGTTGTACAATACATCTTGTCTAGACATTCTTGAATCATCTAGAATAGGCAAGGTCCCCGTCGGGACCTATGTAGGCCAGCCAATTGTAGAACGGATAGCTTAGATGGAACGGATAGGTTTCGTAGCTAGGGTGCTCAATCAGCACAGTCTGTACCTCAGAATTAAAAGGTAACCACACTGCATAAGTGAACTGTAAACACTTGGACAATAATAACGGATTAGTAATACTGGGACGCTAGTATTGACTAGTTATTGAATATAGAGAGTGGTCAATTGCCTCACGGCATTGCCCACCCTCTGCGCTTTATAACCTTTTATTCCGGCAAGTACCGTTGCCCGTCAGCTAGTGGGTATTCCGGCTCGGAAGATTTACAACTCTGTCGGTTAATGAGCCTTGTTCGCGAGAAGACGGGCAAGAAGAACCTTACAAACAGCATTCCTGAGCTTGAGCAGGTCTTTGAAGACCGATATCAAACTTGGGAGTTCACGTTTAAGATGGTAGCGACCTCTGAGAGCTCACAGCTAGGAGACATAGTCAGTTTCATTGCAAAGCATCCAGAGAAAGCTGAAAAGAAATACCCATGGGATGAGTCTGCATTTAGTGTAGATGAACAGTACAGTACAGAGTCAGACACTAGTGATAGTGACTCAGCAGCTCGTACAGAACTTAAGACTCATGCAACATCATCAGACGCTGAGGCCTCTATGCCAAAAGAGAGCCAAGATGCACGAATAAGACCGAAAGAACGAAGTAAGTCTAAGAAAGAAAGAAGATCGAGAAGACGTAGGTTAAAGGAACGCAAGGAACACGCAAAGGCCATGCGCAAGCTAAGCCTTGATGTTTCCGTTGCCTTCAAGCATCCAACACTCATAGCTTTATGCATGACTGTCTCGGATGGCAACCCTACACGTATGTTGGTGCTTGTTAAGCGCCGGTATGGGGGTGCCAACGCAGCAGGAATGATAAAGCGTATGCTTGTTTTTATTTCATCCTACCCAAGAGGGGACATTGACTTGTGGTTGGACAGAAATAGGTATCTTGAAGAATGTATTCAGCGCAACTACGGAGGTAAAATACCAGATGAATTCTTTTCTTCTTTTCTCTTAATGAAGTTCAAGAAGCATACAGTATTCGCGGGGTTGGATACAATGGTATACCAACTCGGTCGCGAGGACCGACTGAACCACCGTGAGGTGGAGAGAGTCATTCGCCAAGTCTGGCAAAATTTTCGTCTGAATTCTGGTCCGGAATCTCGGGTAAACCTGACTAGGCAAATGACACACAAACCCAACACAACCACACTCATTCGCAGACCGGCACAAGGTACGTTTGTAGCTAAAGAGAGCGAGGGTGAGGAAGAGAAGGGTGGTTGCTACAAGTGTGGGGCAAAGGACCATTGGCGCGCGACGTGCCCAAAGTTGCCTTGCACACGGTGCAAGGGCAAAAAGCACAATCGTGCTCAATGCCCTCGTGCGAACACAATGGTGTTAGCACAGGGTGAGGACAACGGGAGAGTTAGTCCGGATGACGAGAGAGTTACCGTGCTAGAAGACGTAGCTATAGATCAAGCGGATGATCTAGAGGGAGTGGGAGAGGAAGAGCAAGGTGAAGAGGAAGACGTTGATTTGTTTGAGGGAACTGTGTTTGTTTTGCATGGTGGTGGCGGTGAGGATGTTGAGGAGAGTGATGAAGATGGTGATGCACCTGCTCCACCTCCTATCATACTATTGCCTGCCCCCACATCATCAACTCGCAACATCGAAACAAAATCTCGTACACCAGTGCAGGGAGTAGAGAGGGCGAATGTGGTGAGAACTATTTCATTGCCTTCACTGCCTACACCTATTGCTGCGGTGCCATCACTGCTCATGCCTCCACCCCCACAGAGAGAGAACAAAAACAAACAAAAACCAACACCAAACCAAGACAGGATTGTCACAAAAACATTGGTAGGTAGGGAGATAGTTGCAGCTGCACCTGCACTGACCAACACTCCACGTCCACCACACCAACCAACAAAGAGAGAAAGAGAGAAGAAAATCACTCAACCAGTTCCACAAACAACCACAGCACCCAAAGCAACAAACAAGGATAGACAGCCCGAGAAAATTTCGTGCAACAAGCAATGCTGCGGGAAAACTTCACGGGGTAAACCTTGCAAAGTTCGTTTAGGGGCCCATCTGTTCGGGTCACCTCAAAGAATGGCAGATAGGCTAATCTATGATGACTATTGTGGCTATCATGCGAGACAGAGTGCCTTTTTTCCGTTCATAGACTTAGAACAGAGCGCAACAGACAGACCACCAGCAGTTGTCAATTATCCAAACGAAAAAAATTTACGGAAAATAGCGAAAGAATTTATCGATATGTTCGGTAATGTACGCTGTGTAGCTGAGGGAGATGACTGGAATTATCAACCCCCTCCTTGGGTTGCTGATCCTACCTCCTCAGCTACACTAAACACACTGACTTGGAGGTTTGTAGGTGACCTCCCACAGACCGGTCGCGGCGCCCCGGGAACTTCCCAGACCGACCTAGCTTCAAGTTTTGACGCTGCGTCTCCGCGCAGCAGGTCTGCCCTCAGCGTCCCTGAGGAAGAGGAACCGGTAAGCACCCCCTCCTCCACTTCTACCATCATACCACCTTCTGTCGTTTCACCTTACAGATTAGTCTCGAGCATTGACATGCAGACAGTTGGAGAGATAGCTAGTGAGTTGAAAAGGTCAGGGGGAGTATGGATGAGAGGAGAGTGATCGAAGTAGGAGGAACGATAGACCAATACTTGACTGATGTGATGAGAGCGATTGAGCTAGTGACTGTGACTCACAACACAAGACATACCACTAGCCCATACTCCACCCAACACGGCAACAAGCATTTCACTCCAACTACACCTGACACACCCAACACACCGAACGATGATGGGATAGAGGTAAGACTAGATCCCACAGGTAGGTTTGTTGAGGTGACAGTTCCTCAGGAACTGATCACAGGTGCGTCTAGAGAGAGAATCAGTCAGTTAGACAGACAGGTAAGAGAAGTAATAACTAACCTGCAGGAAGAACTGAAAGGACAGATTCAGACTGGGATGCCTGATAGAGACTATGACCCAGACGACTCTGATGACGTCCCTGAGCTCATGTCATCAGAGCCGTCTGAGTCCTCTGAGTCTGAAGAAGAAGAACAGACGAAAAAGAAAAGAAAGAAGAAGAAGTTGAAGAAGAAGAAGAAGAAAGACAAGAAAAACAAATCAAAGAAGAAACAGGACTCCACCACAGTCATGGCACATAGTAAGCTAGTAAAGAGCAAGCATGTGTATCAAGATAGTGGTGCGACACAGTATGTCTGTCACGACGACACGTGATGAAAGAACTGAAGAAGATCAGTAAGGTAACATTCAGTACAGGGAATGGAACGAGAGTGATAGGAGAGGCAGGGTTGATGTGTGTAGCAAGAGTAGATGGAGAGGGGCGAATACATAAAATTTGCAAGAGTGCCTACTATGATCCACTCATGCCAATCAACGTTGCACCCACTGGCCCGATGGACCATTTCCATCACAGAGCAGTACTCCATCAAAATGGACAGATGTTCATCTTGAAGGGGGCACTGCCTGTGAAGGAAAAGGACATACTTGTCAGGGGGAGGCTAACTAAAGCCTTGCTATACAGATGGGATAGCCATAATGATAGTAAGTTAGATCCTAAGTATCGTTTCACACCTAAGGGTGCGCCTGAGAGAGAGAGAGGGAGGCGGGGCAACAGGGTGGGAGAACCCAAGCATAAAACCCACACCCTCAGACAATAAAGGGACAATAGTAACAGCAAAAGAGAGTAAAGTGAGTATTAATTCATCTAAACTAATAATAAAGAATGCTGTTCTGTTTGTTAAGTACCCTTCTACTGTCAAGAGAGTGAGAGTGCTGCCTGTTAGTATAGTGCATGCTATGGCGGGTCATGTAAGCTGGGAGCGGACTAAAGCTTTAGCTGACGCCGTAGGCATTAAGCTGGTAGGTAGAGATGGTAGTGTAGAGAGTGCAAAAGAAGAATGTAGAATGTGTGAGCCATGCATGATTGCCAAAGCCAGCGTGTTGCCTCGATTTGCTTCCAATCATTTGCCGATTGCAGAGATAGTGGGAGAGATGCTGCATTGCGACACGCAAGGCCCGTGGAGAGTCATGTCACGGGAAGGTAGAAGGTATAAATTTACGGTTATGGACGATTTCTCGGGTTATGCTCTTGATTTCTACTTAAGACATAAAAATGAATTTATATCTTGCATACATAAAGCGATAGCGTTTATTGAGAGACAGACAGAGAGTAAAGTTAAAGTTGTAGTTTGCGACCAGGAATTCACGGCACCAAGAGAGATCAGTGAGAAGTATAGTGACATAATATGGAAAGATGCAGCCACTGCTGATAAAGATGGTAATGCGAGAGCTGAAAGAATAAACGGGGTGAAGGGGGGGCCTGCTCGCGCACTTAGGCAGCATGCTCGTTTTCCTCCCAACTTCTGGGCAGAAATGGAACATACAGCCACAGTGCTATATAATATATTACCTATTACTAAAGGACAACATAAGGGCACGTCGCCTTACCAATTACTCTTCAAACGAGCACCACCCTTGCATCAATTACGTCCAATTGGTTGCATGGGAGTGATGCACGTAGGAAAGGTAAATGGTAAAGGATCCATGCCCGGTAAGTTAGTAAAGTTAGTAGGATACGATATGCATCGCAATTTATACAGAGTTTGGGATGGACAGAAAGTCTTGTCAGGCGGAAGATGCAACTGAGGGGGAGATAGACCCACAGCCAGAATTTAGCGATGGATTAGACCACAGCAACACACACGGGCTCTTAGACGCCGGGATAGCCGTAGGAACTAGCCAGGCAGTCGACATAGAACCCAGTTCCACTGATAGTCCAGTTGCACCATTCCGTCACAGTCCTACCACTACACCCCACGTAGACAGGGAGGTAGAGGTTAAGGTAGAGGCCAAGCTAGAGACTGATCATGAACCTCATGAGGTTGATGCAGTCCAGGGGGAGCAAATAGATGAGCGCATGAGTATAGGGCCCTTGCCAATAGATATGAACAGCCCACACGCGCAACATGACCCCCCAACACAGTATGTAGAGGGTAAGGCCCCAACCAAGGGAGTAACATGGGAACAGAGCGACAGGATAACAGAAGCGAACATAGTCAGAGGGAAGAGAGTGAGAAAGCAAGTAGATCTACACCGCACATCTACACATCATGTTACAGCGATGATTGACATGGATGATTGCATTTCACATGAAGAAGCGAGTGAGTGGATGTTTTACATACATTTGCCGCCAGACTTAGCCATAGAGGGTATGACACTCAAAGATCTACAGGCAGGGATAGATAGAGAGCTACGTTCTATAGCGGAGTTCAAGACCTACCAACGGGTAGACGAAAGCGAGGCTAGGAAAGCCGGAACTAAGATAGTGGGATTGACTTGGGTGCATAAGGTAAAAACTGACCAAGATGGACTTCGGTTCGTCAAGTCACGTTTATCCTTAAGGGGAGACCAGTTGCAACCGGGTATAAGTTATAATCCTGAACAGTTATACGTGCCATGCGCCAACCACAGATCAGTTTTGCTGCTTTGCAAGTTGACAGTTGGCTATGGTAGGAGTCTTTTCGGGGTAGACTTTAAAAACGCATATCTTAATGCCGACATGATTGACGCCATATATGCTCGCCCACCACACGGTGCATCCATGTTAGGGAGAGTAGGAAAGATATGGAAGGTCATCAAATCATTATACAAGTTATACGGCGCTCCCCAGGCGGGGAAGCGGTGGTATGATATATTTTCCGGGCTTCTAAAAGAGTTAGGCTTTGTAACACTCCAATCTGACCCATGTATGTTTATGGAGAAAGGAGTGAAGATAGGGGATGGAATAGTAGGCGTCTTCCATGTAGACGACCTCATTTTCATGGCTCCTAATAGGCAAGCCTATGACAGATTTTGCGAGAAACTTGAGATGAACTTTCCCATCAAAAGACTCGGGTTGGCAAAAGAATTCAAGGGGATGGAAATTATTCAGACGAAGTCGGAAATTATCCTAAGTCAGCAAAGTTACGCTCGGAAAGTTGTGAAATTTTACGGGTATGAACACTGCAAGCCCAGCGCAACTCCAGGTTCAAAAACTGACCCTATGCCAATGGACGCGCAAGCTAGACTTAGACAGTTCTCCATTCCACAGATAGTTGGGAGTTTACTCTTTTTGCCAAGATGACTAGGCCGGATATTGAGGAAGCCCTCAATTCTGCAAGCGTTTTGCAGACAGTAGATGTGGGAAAGACTTATTCCAAGCTAGGGAAGATAATCCGATATCTGAAGAATGATAGAGTACTTAAGTTCAGTAAAACAAAACTTAGTGCGGGAGGGAAGGCAGGACCTATTGGACCCATGACAGTTTGGCCCGATGCGGCTCACAGGGTTTGTTTAAAGACGGGTAAATCTCGTACCGGGTATGTAGTCCTAGTAGGAGGGGATCCCGTGGCTTGGCTGTCCGAACGGCACTCTCGGACGAGTAGGATAGACATAGCTTTAGTAGGGGTTTAAGCCGATAATGACCAAGTCATTGGAGTAGTGACCGGAAATGAGTCCCAACACTCAATGTCGGTATCGCTTTACGTAATACGAGGGCCAACCTCGCTATTTGTTATATACCCAGCTTTCTAGGTTGTGTTTTGGCGCCTGGATCAGCCGACTCGGAAGTGGGCTGCGTCAACGACCGACTTAGTGCTTCTGGACACAAAGTCGTTAAGTAGCCTCCGGCTCTTAAGGATTTTGTATCCCAAAGCATTCTTGTAGCTTGCTAGGACTTGTCACCATGTTTATCTGTGCTTTTGGTTTGTCTTTGCCGTGCGCTACCCCTTTTTCCGTTGATAGGAACTTTAGGTAGTAGAGCATGGGACGGGCCAAAAACACAAGACAAAGTCCGGGGGATCAAGGCCCAGAAGCAAATTCAAATGCGGGATTCGTTCGAGACCGGTTCGCGACAGTGAGCGCAAAGAAAACCGCGCGTTCGGCCGGCAATTATCCTTCGAATTATATTGTTTTTATATATATTTTTCCGATAGGTACCCCTTGCCAGGGAAATGCTGCCGTTTTTATTTTTGCTAAGTCACGCATTAATATTATATCATATAAATAGTATTTTCTTTTATATCTCGATGTTCTATAACTACTGCGTTAATTTGGCATGATTATATTTCATATTGAATATTTTATATGCATTTGCCTTCATAACTTTTATTATATTATTCAATGCCACATTTTATGTTACTATGTGATGTCTATATCTATACTTCATATATATGGACATTATGATTATCATATAAGCATTAGGGATAGATAAATCAATAAATTTCACCGTAAATCGTATTACCGGATCAACATTTACTAAGTCGACTTGTTGACTTATTATTTTTTGATTATATGTTATGTAATTCTCCGATGCATGATCATACTTCAAGTTTCAGCCGGGATAGGCTCAACTTTTACCTTTTTCAATTTGAGAGGTTAGGTGAGAGTAGTTGTTAATCGTCTTCTCGTCAGAGAGGCCTTGCTTTACCGTGGGACGCCAGCCTTGCATGTTGAAAGTTTAGTCCTGAATACTTTGAAATGCTTCTTTTTAAGGAAACTCATCCGGCCTAATGTTTATTAGGTAATTACCCGTCACTCACGGACCTAATACCTTTGCACTCCGGTTTGCTGAGAGACTCCGTTAGAAGCCACGATGCCAATCGACACTTTTAATCCGAGTAAGTAGCAGAACTGACAAACTCAAAGGTAATAACGAAACTGAAATAAAGTCCGCACGACTGTAATTATTACACAATTGTTATTGTCCAATTCTGAATACAAATATAGACCGTTACGTCCGTTACTCTTATTGACTAGAACTACACAGTCATTCGACTATACGAATACATTACTTCCCACTCACAAAGTAATTACTAATAGTAAACGTAGTTATCCTACCAACGCTCCCCCTTAGTACTATGTCGATATGCAAATAATTAATACATCTATAATTAGTATCTATTGCATTGCGATCAATGGCCATCATTTCAAGTTGTAAGTTGAAATGATTGTTAAATCTCAAAACTGATCGCCATCCCAGTTACTTCAACGCCTTTGCTTCTTTGCCAAATTGGCACGCGTCACGTCTGGCACAGTTCACATCCCTTCATAATGTCACATCTAGCATAGGTCGCATCCATTCATATAGTCTTTGCATAAGACAAGTCTAATCATGTAGTCGTTAGATCATATATTAGAAAGGCGGAGGCTAGGCTAATAGCTAATTATGATAGGAGTTGCACAATCTGATCGGATTGCATTAGGTAGGACCGTTCCCATAGTGGTTTATTAGTCAGTACGGCACACATTCATACTAGTAGCCACTACTCACCGGTAATAATATTTAATACCTAATTTCTCTGGTGAGAAATTCAAAGTGTAGTTCAGTGAGGTTGTGTTACACTCTGTTCACACAAACACTATTTTGCTACCCTCTTCCTATGCTTGCATTCCCCTCCAGGTTGTTCCCTAATAAGGACGAACCTGGTTTGGGGTTTCTATTTGCTACTCTACCACTACCACTGCCTAGATTCTGCCTATTTCTATCCTATCTAGACTCGAAATAAATTCACAACGGATACACCCAATAACTAGAACAACCATGTTTCATACATAATAATACACACCGAACCATATGCAAATGTCACCGCACATATATACAGAGTACACGACAGAGTTGTAAATCTTCCGAGCCGGAAGACCCACTAGCTGACGGGCAACGGTACTTGCCGGAATAAAAGGTTATAAAGCGCAGAGGGTGGGCAATGCCGTGAGGCAATTGACCACTCTCTATATTCAATAACTAGGCAATACTAGCGTCCCACTATCACTAATCCGTTATTATTGTCCAAGTGTTTACAGTTCACTTATGCAGTGTGGTTACCTTTTAATTCTGAGGTACAGACTGTGCTGCTTGAGCACTTCCATCTAAGCTATCCGTTCTACAATTGGCTGGCCTACATAGGTCCCGACGGGGACCTTGCCTATTCTAGATGATTCAAGAATGTCTAGACAAGATGTATTGTACAACTCAAATATACTTGTAAGCAAAAATGGTATTACATAGGTAATTAGCTAGGAGGGCCGGTCGAGAATAGGTTTACGTGAATTTGCCACTGAAGACAAATTTGGTAACGGATATTCCCGGTAACGGTATATCTCCGACGCTCCCCCTCAAAGAACGTAAA
The DNA here is from genome assembly GCA_019918135.1 of Paulinella micropora. Classification (NCBI taxonomy): domain Eukaryota; phylum Cercozoa; class Imbricatea; order Euglyphida; family Paulinellidae; genus Paulinella; species Paulinella micropora. The sequence continues at coordinate 82,072 of WBZZ01005073.1, forward strand.
CTAATCCGCCTTGACTGCTTAGTAATAATATGGTTTATTATTAAGTCCGCACCAAGGACCTTATGATCATAATGAATTAACATGTCTATGCCCTATCACTCACGTTGGCGGTGAAAAGCCAGACCCAAAGAAGGTTATTACTTACCCTCACTCTCTCTGAGAAATAGAGTCAGAAGTGGCTACCCCACTTACCGCGGCATGCATATATCAATGAGATTATGATGGGACGGTAACAATCCCCCCTCTCCGAACAATCCGACTCGCGAGAAAAAGGATTGGACTCATGATAAAAAATAAAACGAACCCATCACGACAACTTATTTTCTTAATGCCTTAGGCTTTGTCATCCGCCTGATACCATATCCGCAGCCCCCCCGATAATATTGAGCAAAGTATGATCGAGTTCCCTCTATCGGGCAAATAACATTAACTTCCACTCGAACTGTACACTTGAGATTACTTGTCCCCCCAAAAGGATACCTAATCCTGCATTACAACAATGTGACAACGAACAGAAATGAAATTACCATTTCCGAAAATCCTTGTTATTCCCCAGTCAGATCGATAATCAGATGGACTGGCGTTCGCCTTAGCCAACCCCCCTGCCCGGGCTGCCGTATTCCGCTCCGTCGATCCGCCGCATCATCGTGCGCGCCTGCCGTCGGCGTTCCCCTATCATCCAAAGTTTCCAGCCGCTTATTCTCATATTCCAAACTTGTATGTTTCCCACCTGTTTTGCCTTCCCCCGTGATCACGAAGCGGATTCAATATTTGGGGTACGATATTAAAAAGTGGTCGTGCTCCATTGCTTGAAAGAAGCGGGAAGCGGTTGAGGCTATGCCATTGCCAAAGACGAAATCCGATTTACACTCCTTTGTGTCACTGGCGCAAGACTATAGCGAACTTATACCGAGGTTTGCCGAGATCGCGGAACCAATACGGTTGTTCATGAAAGATGGCAAATGGCGCGGCAATACAGGGGTTGAATGGCCGGTGGCGGTCATGGCGGCGATTGAAGCCCTGAGGGAACATATCTTGAGAGACCCGTGGAAGGAAGGGGGTACGGTATTGCAGCTTCCCAATTTTAATCGGAGTTTTATACTTGACACAGATGCATCGGCATATGCAATAGGGGGGGTATTGCAGCAGAGAGACGACGAGGGGCGCTTGCGGCCAGTGATGTTTCTGAGCAAAGGATGATGAGAGCGGAACAGCAGTCTTGCACACGGCAGCGGGAGGCTTTGGCAATAGTATGGGCTTTTAAGAAGCTGCGTGACTATCTGTGGGGGGCGAAGGGGACAACGGTACGGTCGGACCACCAATTTACAGTGGTTGATGTCACAGCATCACACGGGGAGGTTGGCGAGATGGCAGTTGGAATTATCCGAGTATGACTTCACGATCGAATTCATATCGGGTAAGGAGAACTATCGCGCGGACTACCAGTCGAGGGCTGGGGGTACGCCGCAGGAGAGTGGCACGAAGGGAAAGGAGATGGAGACGGACGCGGACGACAAGAGGACGAAGACGGGGCGACAAATCCCTAGTGTTTTCGCGTTGAGGCCGGTATACGATTCGGAGAAGAATAACGGCATGAACCTGACTAGGTTTCACTTCAAGACAGCGGCGGCGGTTATGACGGTCTTGGGGCATATGGATTTGGAAAAGGAAGAAGTGTCAGAGGGCGAATTTTGACGACAAGAAGCCCATCAATGTAATGGACTACTATATAGCGGAGGTGGCGGAGATCCATAGGGACAGGACGGCGATACAACGGGAAGACGTGCAATATTACGAAGTGGCTCATGCGAGACCGGTGGATTGTTGCGAGAAACATGGGATGGAAGATGCTCGACGGGGATACGAGGAAGAAATATGGAAAGAGGCTGCACAAGGGGAACAACCGAAGGAGGTAGATCTAGAGGATGCAAAACCTTTTCCGTGGCGGACAATGCCAATGGACCAGGTGGGAAATATACTGATCCCCACGAAGGTAGAGGCGGAGAAGGGACAGACGGAGGCGAAACCGGAACTCAGGTTGAAGGGCTGATTTGGTATTTCGGGGGCGGGGCGAAGAACAAGGATGACCCGGAGCGATGGGTGGTATGCGTGCCCAAAGAGTTGCGGTATGCAGTCTTGATAGGGGCACACCAATGCCCATTACAGAGCCACCCGGGGCTGGATATGATGAAGTGGTCCATGACTCGACGGTTTTATTGGGGTACCATGGACAAAGATATCAAAATTTTCATTTCGGGTTGCGGACATTGTCAGAGGGCGAAGACGGTCCATGACGCGAATCACTGGCTACTGGGGCAGTTTGATCTGACACGGGACATATTCGATACGACACACATAGATTATGTGGGACCTTTACCAAAGGCGGGGGAGGGTCGGTACAAATACATTCTCACAATCATCGATCGGGCTTCTAACTATGTCATAGCGGTTCCCACGGCGGATGATACAAAGGAGACCACGGCCAAGGCGTTGATCGATAATGTCTTCGGTCGGATCGGGGTGCCCAGGAAGATCATTTCGGATAGGGGGAGTTCCTTTATCAATTGGGTGTCGAACGAACTCAGTGCTTATTACGGGTTCAGGTGGGATTATGTGACGGCATACAATCCTATGGCCAATGGGAAGATAGAAAGGATGCATCGGACACTGAAGGCTTCCTTGAAGATATACTGCCAGAGCGGGCTGCCCGGCAGACCAAGTGGCCAGAGGCACTACAAGCGTTCACCTTTGCGGTGGACAATTTGGGTTCGTCGTTTTTTGGGGGAAGAGCGAGGCTGTGCCCGCAGCAGAAGGGAGAGTCTTGAACACACCACAAGACGTGATGCAACAGAAGGCTTTATATCAGCCCATGGAGCTGATGGAGGTCAGATTGCGGGCTATTGCGGAAGCGGAACACATCGTGACCAAGCATCGGGAGGCGGCAATGCGGTCGGAGGACGAGAAGGGGCAACAAAAATATAAGCACGTGGAATTCAGAGAGGGGGATACGGTGCTGTTATACTGCCCAAATGTACCGGTGGGGGTTTCGACGAAGCTATACGAGAAGTGGCGGGGGCCATATCAGATAATGAAGCAGACCGCGGCTTATAGCTATAAGATGCGGCACCAGCAGACGAACAAGGAACATATAACACACGTTCGGAGGTTGGTGAAGTTTTCACCTTACTTGTTGGATTACGAAACTGAGAAAGAGGCTTTGAAGCGGACAGCGGATCAGTTTGGCAACCTGGTGCCTTTGTTGACTTGGTCTCAGCGGTTCAAGGAGATTGCAAGGTTGAAGGAACAATTGACGTACGAGCAGGATCCGCAGGAGAAGAAAACGCTACAAGAGGCTATTACAGAACTGGAGACGGGTTCACATGAGAGAGTGCCTCAGAGGCAAAAGAAAGAGGAAGCGAAACAGCGGGAAGAAAGCAAGAAGGAAGCTCCCGGAGGCGAAAAGGAGGGAGATAGAGAGGAAAGGAGAAGGAGTAAACACACCGGCGGAAGAAGCGAAACGGGGTCCGGGGAGACCGACGAAGCCTAAGGCACCGGAAGGAATTACAAAGATCAAGCACGGGAGTGTCAATGGGTGAACAAACCGATGGAGGTGGATAAGATCAAATGGAAGACGGGCAATTTCTATTTCATGCGGCCGGCGGAGAAGGTGAGCGACGATACGATGGACGATTTTTACGTCATGAGGGTACTCAGCTTACGGGGAACATCACTGCATAAAGCAAAAATCATTTTGTTCGCCTTCAATCTCTCTTTCAAAACCTCTTTCTCCTTCTCCGTACCTGCTCCTCCTGCCAATTTCTCGTCTATCGCCGCCTTAAACTCCTCCTCTGACATTCTTTTGTGATGCTTGAGGGGTGCTCTGTCCTCCTCCAAGCCCAACTCTTCTTCTGATATATCGTCCATTCCCGTTTTTTCATATGTGGCAGTGTCTGGTTCGTCGTCCTCCGCCAGACCTACCAACATATCTATTAATCTCGCATATTGCAACGGAGCTTTTCGGGTGTAGAAACCATCTAAGCATGTGAACGCTTGAGGAATCAATTTCAACTTGTCCTGGTCTCTGAGCTTCCGCTTGTATGCACTGCTCTGCTCACGAGTCCCGAGACGACAAGCCACCACTAATTGTTGCTTCCGTGAGGGCACCGGTATCGGATGATCAATAAGCCGGTCCCGTATCTCCTGCGCCCATATCGCCTTCTCATTGTACGGGAGTATGACCGTATATGGTTTATTATTTTCAAAAAGAGTGCGCAGGCACTTTTTCACTTCTGTCAGTGAGCGCGGCCACGTAGGCTCGTCACCCCAGAATTCGGTAATAAAGCTTTTAATATCTTCTGCCGGGATATCAGGGAGTTGTCCCCTTCTCCTCGGTATAAACTCCTGTCTGTCCTTCTCTTCCACCTTTACGTGAAAGCAATACCCGTTGGTAATATATACATCGGCCCCTGCTCCTTCTTCAAATCTCGCCAACGATGGGCACCTTTTTCCCATGCATATAATCTCCTCTTTCCTCTTTTCAATGAGATCGTCTATCGACTTTTTATCCCATTGTGTAGAGACTGTAGCCGTATAGACCTCCGCCTCTCTCTTGTCTGACAGGTTTGAACCATCTTTAGACACCGCGTCCGTTAGCATATATGCCTCATATGCGTGTGTAATGGCCACCTGTTTCCCTTCCGATGCTACCCCTAGGTGTAGGGCCTCGTATGAGTCAATAGCATGGAGAGAGTCGACAGTATATTCTTCTCCTGGCTCTACGCCGTATATGACTCTTTTGGCGGCGCAATCAATCACTACGTTCATTGTCGCCAGTTGGTCGTAGGACAAAAGAACAGATCCGTGGTATTCGGGGACAACGTATAAGTCCACTCGATATACTCGTCCGGATTTCAATTTAAAATTTAGAGTGGTGATGCCCGTTATATTCGTCCGACTACTAACTCCTTTCAAGGTGCCCGATGATTTTTTCATAATAGTTTCTAACCACGCATGGTGTTTCGTAGTAAATTTTCGGCCGACAATATTAATATTCGCCATAGTATCATTACCAACGTTTATAAAGTTATTTAACGTTTCACGAAAAAGGTTTGTATAGCATAAAGCGTCTGGCCGGTGACTTTTTAAGGCCAATACAAGGAGCTTGTGTTCTAAAATCTGTATCCTTTTCTCGAGGTTCGCCTCCTCCTCCCTTTCCGCCGTTTTTGTAATGTCTTTTTGGGTATTGTTCACAGGCGAAGGATGATTGTCCTTGCTTTCTCTGTTTGAGACCGTGAGGAGAGGTTGATGTCCTCCATCCTCCTTGTCTATTGTCTGTCTCGGCAAGTTGATAAGATTGATTGCCGGTTCTATTCTTACTTTCTTCGGCTGTGGCTGAGACAGGCCCGCCTGCTTTCTCTTTGCCAGCGCTTTACTCGCCTGCCTATTAGCAGCATGCACTGTTTGTTGTCATGATGGGTGTACTGGTATTGTACTACCTTTATGGTCTGTGGCCTGCTGTGGGCTCTTAGACTCACTGATACCCTTGGTTGGGACCTGCACAACGGTGTATCGTGCAATGTTTGTTGTTCTGTTTTCTCCCTCCTTCTCTAGTCATTGGACTACCTCAAATCTGTTACCTGAGTCGGCATCAGTGTCGGCAGTGGTTGCGCCTGATGTCGCATAGGCCTGTGGTGCTGAGGAACTCGAGCTTGAGCTCGAGCCGTCTGCCCAGCCCCCATCTCTGTGGTACGGGCGCTCTGCGCTGCCGTATCCGCCTCGGCCAACCCATCTTCCTCCTCCTCTACCTTGAAATACACCTCTTCCTCCTCCTCTTCTCACAAATCCTCTCTCCCCCCGCGAGTGTATGTGCCTCGTGCGAAAGGGGCTCCCTCCTCGATTGATTCCTCTCCCTCCTCCTCTTCCTCGTGTTCCACCTCTTCCTCTACTTGCGGCTTCTATGGCTGCCGTCTTCTGATCATCTCTTGCGAAAAGAGAATTGATCGCGTCAGCTAGTTCGTGGTCATGGTCCGCGACATCCTGTAATTTCCACCCCTGATCATTGCGCAGTCGGCGCAGAACGGCGACGGTGTTGGTTTCGTCCGACCGTACGTTCTTGAGGAGTGTGTTTCGGATGCGGGTGTCCTCGACATCGTGGTTGTACGGGCATTTCTTATTTGTGTGTTTGAAGCATTGTGCCCGTGCCCACCAACGAATACAAGGTGTGTTAGCTTCACGACATGTTTGATACGGTAGGACTGACTATGAACGATTGCCATTAATATTACAAGTTTTGGTCTAATTTGGCCAATCAGGCCTAAAATCAAATTACGAAATTATGGAATTAGCTCATTTCGAGCCATTTGAAGGTATCAGAACTAAGTGATGCTACAAGAACAACTAGAAAAGTTGCGACATGTGTCGCGCAAGTAATAAAATATGTGACTTTATGTACCTAGTGTTCTCGTCACTTTCGCAAGTTCCTCGAACACAAGAAGAGAGATTCTTGTTTTTGGAACTTTTTATCCCCACCCACCCACCTTTTAGTTATGCGATAAAGTTTTGTACAGTAACTTGATTACTTGTAAGTGTGATACGGGATGGGCGGATCCATGGAGAGGAAATGTGACATAGATATGGGATCTAATAAGACAGAGATTTGTTGCAAGTTGCTGCGCGGGATAAAAAATTTTATTGGGAGAAGGTGCTGATTCATGTATTTTGAGGAAAGAAAGGAGAAGGGTGCGGGTTGGAGTATCTATAAGAGTTGTGTTGCATGACGACTGGCGTTGCGTCGAAAATAGGGATAGAGGAATTAATGAAAAAAATTTGGAACAAGGTACAGATTTATGATGCGTATGACTTTCTGACCCTGGGGGGTGGTTTCGGTTCTTAATTTAGATAATTTGTGAATGTTTGGAGCAATGAATAATATGATTTCGTGACGTTACTGCATTGGTGTAATGATTTTGGTTGTTATTTTAACTATTATTAATTACAAATTATTTTCACCGCTATTATTTGTAGTACTTTACTAATGCCTGGCTACGCATCAGGAAAGGCTGATCAATAATTAATAGTCAATGTGTTTGTGAGTCTGAACACTTTGAAGGGCCCTGCACATAGACAGGTTGCATAGGGGGGTCAGATAAAGCAGTGCTAGACCTGTCTGTGTGGACGCAGTCTCAACTCTAAGCTTCCACCATTGACACGTGGTCAAGATGCTACCTATGAGAGTGTGTATGTGGAAGCTTAATGTGTTATAACAGGGATTGGAGTGTCTGTATTATGAATGTGTGAGTTTGAAGTCATATAGTTGTGTACGGGTGGTTTTATTGTGGTGAGTGGGAGTGGGTTTGGGAAGGTGATGATCGTATCTGTATGGGGAGTGCCTTTATAAGCTGAGCGGATATTTGTTAGTGTCAGGTGCTACTGTGGGTTGAATTATGTGGATTTGGATGTGTTGTGAAGGAAGTTAGTACAATTCTCTTATGCGCTCCTTGCGAGTGTGTGTTACTCTGTGTTGCACACGTTATGCATATTGATCGATGACTTAACGCAAAGTAGTGCTGTGGATGTATTGATTCGTCTGCTTCATGTATTTAGTCATTTTCAGTGTGGGTAATGTGTGGTTGTTCAATGAGATGTTGTGGGAGTGTTATGTCTTGACTGAGTGTCTGGTGGTTGTTGTGCATACTTAGATTGTGATGGTCATCACGGGCTGATACGTTTGCATTATGGGATGATATCATGTTGAATGAGGTTGACAGTGTGTTGGTTATTTGTTTAGGTAGGAGCTGGGCTATATGACGCTCATTCTGTGCAGCTTAACTAACGTGTGCATGCGTTGGTGAGTTTTGTAGTCTGCATCCGGCCACGGGGTGTTGTTGAGGGATGTATGGCGTATGCTGTACGTGTTTATACTTGATACAATCTATGTATGTGTTGCTTCCTTGCGTTGGGTGACTTCTCGCCTTGGTGGGTTGTGTTAGGAGTAGGGTAGATCGTGTTGTATCATGTGATCGAACGTCGGACCTACCTATGAATATGTTTTATCTTCTTATTCTGTTTATCTCGTTGACTGTGGCGCAACTGGGAGACGCAACAGGAATACCCGTTGTACCGTCGGAGATATACCGTTACCGGGAATATCCGTTACCAAATTTGTCTTCAGTGGCAAATTCACGTAAACTTATTCTCGACCGGCCCTCCTTGCTAATTACCTATGTAATACCATTTTTGCTTACAAGTATATTTGAGTTGTACAATACATCTTGTCTAGACATTCTTGAATCATCTAGAATAGGCAAGGTCCCCGTCGGGACCTATGTAGGCCAGCCAATTGTAGAACGGATAGCTTAGATGGAACGGATAGGTTTCGTAGCTAGGGTGCTCAATCAGCACAGTCTGTACCTCAGAATTAAAAGGTAACCACACTGCATAAGTGAACTGTAAACACTTGGACAATAATAACGGATTAGTAATACTGGGACGCTAGTATTGACTAGTTATTGAATATAGAGAGTGGTCAATTGCCTCACGGCATTGCCCACCCTCTGCGCTTTATAACCTTTTATTCCGGCAAGTACCGTTGCCCGTCAGCTAGTGGGTATTCCGGCTCGGAAGATTTACAACTCTGTCGGTTAATGAGCCTTGTTCGCGAGAAGACGGGCAAGAAGAACCTTACAAACAGCATTCCTGAGCTTGAGCAGGTCTTTGAAGACCGATATCAAACTTGGGAGTTCACGTTTAAGATGGTAGCGACCTCTGAGAGCTCACAGCTAGGAGACATAGTCAGTTTCATTGCAAAGCATCCAGAGAAAGCTGAAAAGAAATACCCATGGGATGAGTCTGCATTTAGTGTAGATGAACAGTACAGTACAGAGTCAGACACTAGTGATAGTGACTCAGCAGCTCGTACAGAACTTAAGACTCATGCAACATCATCAGACGCTGAGGCCTCTATGCCAAAAGAGAGCCAAGATGCACGAATAAGACCGAAAGAACGAAGTAAGTCTAAGAAAGAAAGAAGATCGAGAAGACGTAGGTTAAAGGAACGCAAGGAACACGCAAAGGCCATGCGCAAGCTAAGCCTTGATGTTTCCGTTGCCTTCAAGCATCCAACACTCATAGCTTTATGCATGACTGTCTCGGATGGCAACCCTACACGTATGTTGGTGCTTGTTAAGCGCCGGTATGGGGGTGCCAACGCAGCAGGAATGATAAAGCGTATGCTTGTTTTTATTTCATCCTACCCAAGAGGGGACATTGACTTGTGGTTGGACAGAAATAGGTATCTTGAAGAATGTATTCAGCGCAACTACGGAGGTAAAATACCAGATGAATTCTTTTCTTCTTTTCTCTTAATGAAGTTCAAGAAGCATACAGTATTCGCGGGGTTGGATACAATGGTATACCAACTCGGTCGCGAGGACCGACTGAACCACCGTGAGGTGGAGAGAGTCATTCGCCAAGTCTGGCAAAATTTTCGTCTGAATTCTGGTCCGGAATCTCGGGTAAACCTGACTAGGCAAATGACACACAAACCCAACACAACCACACTCATTCGCAGACCGGCACAAGGTACGTTTGTAGCTAAAGAGAGCGAGGGTGAGGAAGAGAAGGGTGGTTGCTACAAGTGTGGGGCAAAGGACCATTGGCGCGCGACGTGCCCAAAGTTGCCTTGCACACGGTGCAAGGGCAAAAAGCACAATCGTGCTCAATGCCCTCGTGCGAACACAATGGTGTTAGCACAGGGTGAGGACAACGGGAGAGTTAGTCCGGATGACGAGAGAGTTACCGTGCTAGAAGACGTAGCTATAGATCAAGCGGATGATCTAGAGGGAGTGGGAGAGGAAGAGCAAGGTGAAGAGGAAGACGTTGATTTGTTTGAGGGAACTGTGTTTGTTTTGCATGGTGGTGGTGGTGAGGATGTTGAGGAGAGTGATGAAGATGGTGATGCACCTGCTCCACCTCCTATCATACTATTGCCTGCCCCCACATCATCAACTCGCAACATCGAAACAAAATCTCGTACACCAGTGCAGGGAGTAGAGAGGGCGAATGTGGTGAGAACTATTTCATTGCCTTCACTGCCTACACCTATTGCTGCGGTGCCATCACTGCTCATGCCTCCACCCCCACAGAGAGAGAACAAAAACAAACAAAAACCAACACCAAACCAAGACAGGATTGTCACAAAAACATTGGTAGGTAGGGAGATAGTTGCAGCTGCACCTGCACTGACCAACACTCCACGTCCACCACACCAACCAACAAAGAGAGAAAGAGAGAAGAAAATCACTCAACCAGTTCCACAAACAACCACAGCACCCAAAGCAACAAACAAGGATAGACAGCCCGAGAAAATTTCGTGCAACAAGCAATGCTGCGGGAAAACTTCACGGGGTAAACCTTGCAAAGTTCGTTTAGGGGCCCATCTGTTCGGGTCACCTCAAAGAATGGCAGATAGGCTAATCTATGATGACTATTGTGGCTATCACGCGAGACAGAGTGCCTTTTTTCCGTTCATAGACTTAGAACAGAGCGCAACAGACAGACCACCAGCAGTTGTCAATTATCCAAACGAAAAAAATTTACGGAAAATAGCGAAAGAATTTATCGATATGTTCGGTAATGTACGCTGTGTAGCTGAGGGAGATGACTGGAATTATCAACCCCCTCCTTGGGTTGCTGATCCTACCTCCTCAGCTACACTAAACACACTGACTTGGAGGTTTGTAGGTGACCTCCCACAGACCGGTCGCGGCGCCCCGGGAACTTCCCAGACCGACCTAGCTTCAAGTTTTGACGCTGCGTCTCCGCGCAGCAGGTCTGCCCTCAGCGTCCCTGAGGAAGAGGAACCGGTAAGCACCCCCTCCTCCACTTCTACCATCATACCACCTTCTGTCGTTTCACCTTACAGATTAGTCTCGAGCATTGACATGCAGACAGTTGGAGAGATAGCTAGTGAGTTGAAAAGGTCAGGGGGAGTATGGATGAGAGGAGAGTGATCGAAGTAGGAGGAACGATAGACGAATACTTGACTGATGTGATGAGAGCGATTGAGCTAGTGACTGTGACTCACAACACAAGACATACCACTAGCCCATACTCCACCCAATACGACAACAAGCATTTCACTCCAACTACACCTGACACACCCAACACACCGAACGATGATGGGATAGAGGTAAGACTAGATCCCACAGGTAGGTTTGTTGAGGTGACAGTTCCTCAGGAACTGATCACAGGTGCGTCTAGAGAGAGAATCAGTCAGTTAGACAGACAGGTAAGAGAAGTAATAACTAACCTGCAGGAAGAACTGAAAGGACAGATTCAGACTGGGATGCCTGATAGAGACTATGACCCAGACGACTCTGATGACGTCCCTGAGCTCATGTCATCAGAGCCGTCTGAGTCCTCTGAGTCTGAAGAAGAAGAACAGACGAAAAAGAAAAGAAAGAAGAAGAAGTTGAAGAAGAAGAAGAAGAAAGACAAGAAAAACAAATCAAAGAAGAAACAGGACTCCACCACAGTCATGGCACATAGTAAGCTAGTAAAGAGCAAGCATGTGTATCAAGATAGTGGTGCGACACAGTATGTCTGTCACGACGACACGATGATGAAAGAACTGAAGAAGATCAGTAAGGTAACATTCAGTACAGGGAATGGAACGAGAGTGATAGGAGAGGCAGGGTTGATGTGTGTAGCAAGAGTAGATGGAGAGGGGCGAATACATAAAATTTGCAAGAGTGCCTACTATGATCCACTCATGCCAATCAACGTTGCACCCACTGGCCCGATGGACCATTTCCATCACAGAGCAGTACTCCATCAAAATGGACAGATGTTCATCTTGAAGGGGGCACTGCCTGTGAAGGAAAAGGACATACTTGTCAGGGGGAGGCTAACTAAAGCCTTGCTATACAGATGGGATAGCCATAATGATAGTAAGTTAGATCCTAAGTATCGTTTCACACCTAAGGGTGCGCCTGAGAGAGAGAGAGGGAGGCGGGGCAACAGGGTGGGAGAACCCAAGCATAAAACCCACACCCTCAGACAATAAAGGGACAATAGTAACAGCAAAAGAGAGTAAAGTGAGTATTAATTCATCTAAACTAATAATAAAGAATGCTGTTCTGTTTGTTAAGTACCCTTCTACTGTCAAGAGAGTGAGAGTGCTGCCTGTTAGTATAGTGCATGCTATGGCGGGTCATGTAAGCTGGGAGCGGACTAAAGCTTTAGCTGACGCCGTAGGCATTAAGCTGGTAGGTAGAGATGGTAGTGTAGAGAGTGCAAAAGAAGAATGTAGAATGTGTGAGCCATGCATGATTGCCAAAGCCAGCGTGTTGCCTCGATTTGCTTCCAATCATTTGCCGATTGCAGAGATAGTGGGAGAGATGCTGCATTGCGACACGCAAGGCCCGTGGAGAGTCATGTCACGGGAAGGTAGAAGGTATAAATTTACGGTTATGGACGATTTCTCGGGTTATGCTCTTGATTTCTACTTAAGACATAAAAATGAATTTATATCTTGCATACATAAAGCGATAGCGTTTATTGAGAGACAGACAGAGAGTAAAGTTAAAGTTGTAGTTTGCGACCAGGAATTCACGGCACCAAGAGAGATCAGTGAGAAGTATAGTGACATAATATGGAAAGATGCAGCCACTGCTGATAAAGATGGTAATGCGAGAGCTGAAAGAATAAACGGGGTGAAGGGGGGGCCTGCTCGCGCACTTAGGCAGCATGCTCGTTTTCCTCCCAACTTCTGGGCAGAAATGGAACATACAGCCACAGTGCTATATAATATATTACCTATTACTAAAGGACAACATAAGGGCACGTCGCCTTACCAATTACTCTTCAAACGAGCACCACCCTTGCATCAATTACGTCCAATTGGTTGCATGGGAGTGATGCACGTAGGAAAGGTAAATGGTAAAGGATCCATGCCCGGTAAGTTAGTAAAGTTAGTAGGATACGATATGCATCGCAATTTATACAGAGTTTGGGATGGACAGAAAGTCTTGTCAGGCGGAAGATGCAACTGAGGGGGAGATAGACCCACAGCCAGAATTTAGCGATGGATTAGACCACAGCAACACACACGGGCTCTTAGACGCCGGGATAGCCGTAGGAACTAGCCAGGCAGTCGACATAGAACCCAGTTCCACTGATAGTCCAGTTGCACCATTCCGTCACAGTCCTACCACTACACCCCACGTAGACAGGGAGGTAGAGGTTAAGGTAGAGGCCAAGCTAGAGACTGATCATGAACCTCATGAGGTTGATGCAGTCCAGGGGGAGCAAATAGATGAGCGCATGAGTATAGGGCCCTTGCCAATAGATATGAACAGCCCACACGCGCAACATGACCCCCCAACACAGTATGTAGAGGGTAAGGCCCCAACCAAGGGAGTAACATGGGAACAGAGCGACAGGATAACAGAAGCGAACATAGTCAGAGGGAAGAGAGTGAGAAAGCAAGTAGATCTACACCGCACATCTACCCATCATGTTACAGCGATGATTGACATGGATGATTGCATTTCACATGAAGAAGCGAGTGAGTGGATGTTTTACATACATTTGCCGCCAGACTTAGCCATAGAGGGTATGACACTCAAAGATCTACAGGCAGGGATAGATAGAGAGCTACGTTCTATAGCGGAGTTCAAGACCTACCAACGGGTAGACGAAAGCGAGGCTAGGAAAGCCGGAACTAAGATAGTGGGATTGACTTGGGTGCATAAGGTAAAAACTGACCAAGATGGACTTCGGTTCGTCAAGTCACGTTTATCCTTAAGGGGAGACCAGTTGCAACCGGGTATAAGTTATAATCCTGAACAGTTATACGTGCCATGCGCCAACCACAGATCAGTTTTGCTGCTTTGCAAGTTGACAGTTGGCTATGGTAGGAGTCTTTTCGGGGTAGACTTTAAAAACGCATATCTTAATGCCGACATGATTGACGCCATATATGCTCGCCCACCACACGGTGCATCCATGTTAGGGAGAGTAGGAAAGATATGGAAGGTCATCAAAGCATTATACAAGTTATACGGCGCTCCCCAGGCGGGGAAGCGGTGGTATGATATATTTTCCGGGCTTCTAAAAGAGTTAGGCTTTGTAACACTCCAATCTGACCCATGTATGTTTATGGAGAAAGGAGTGAAGATAGGGGATGGAATAGTAGGCGTCTTCCATGTAGACGACCTCATTTTCATGGCTCCTAATAGGCAAGCCTATGACAGATTTTGCGAGAAACTTGAGATGAACTTTCCCATCAAAAGACTCGGGTTGGCAAAAGAATTCAAGGGGATGGAAATTATTCAGACGAAGTCGGAAATTATCCTAAGTCAGCAAAGTTACGCTCGGAAAGTTGTGAAATTTTACGGGTATGAACACTGCAAGCCCAGCGCAACTCCAGGTTCAAAAACTGACCCTATGCCAATGGACGCGCAAGCTAGACTTAGACAGTTCTCCATTCCACAGATAGTTGGGAGTTTACTCTTTTTGGCCAAGATGACTAGGCCGGATATTGAGGAAGCCCTCAATTCTGCAAGCGTTTTGCAGACAGTAGATGTGGGAAAGACTTATTCCAAGCTAGGGAAGATAATCCGATATCTGAAGAATGATAGAGTACTTAAGTTCAGTAAAACAGAACTTAGTGCGGGAGGGAAGGCAGGACCTATTGGACCCATGACAGTTTGGCCCGATGCGGCTCACAGGGTTTGTTTAAAGACGGGTAAATCTCGTACCGGGTATGTAGTCCTAGTAGGAGGGGATCCCGTGGCTTGGCTGTCCGAACGGCACTCTCGGACGAGTAGGATAGACATAGCTTTAGTAGGGGTTTAAGCCGATAATGACCAAGTCATTGGAGTAGTGACCGGAAATGAGTCCCAACACTCAATGTCGGTATCGCTTTACGTAATACGAGGGCCAACCTCGCTATTTGTTATATACCCAGCTTTCTAGGTTGTGTTTTGGCGCCTGGATCAGCCGACTCGGAAGTGGGCTGCGTCAACGACCGACTTAGTGCTTCTGGACACAAAGTCGTTAAGTAGCCTCCGGCTCTTAAGGATTTTGTATCCCAAAGCATTCTTGTAGCTTGCTAGGACTTGTCACCATGTTTATCTGTGCTTTTGGTTTGTCTTTGCCGTGCGCTACCCCTTTTTCCGTTGATAGGAACTTTAGGTAGTAGAGCATGGGACGGGCCAAAAACACAAGACAAAGTCCGGGGGATCAAGGCCCAGAAGCAAATTCAAATGCGGGATTCGTTCGAGACCGGTTCGCGACAGTGAGCGCAAAGAAAACCGCGCGTTCGGCCGGCAATTACCCTTCGAATTATATTGTTTTTATATATATTTTTCCGATAGGTACCCCTTGCCAGGGAAATGCTGCCGTTTTTATTTTTGCTAAGTCACGCATTAATATTATATCATATAAATAGTATTTTCTTTTATATCTCGATGTTCTATAACTACTGCGTTAATTTGGCATGATTATATTTCATATTGAATATTTTATATGCATTTGCCTTCATAACTTTTATTATATTATTCAATGCCACATTTTATGTTACTATGTGATGTCTATATCTATACTTCATATATATGGACATTATGATTATCATATAAGCATTAGGGATAGATAAATCAATAAATTTCACCGTAAATCGTATTACCGGATCAACATTTACTAAGTCGACTTGTTGACTTATTATTTTTTGATTATATGTTATGTAATTCTCCGATGCATGATCATACTTCAAGTTTCAGCCGGGATAGGCTCAACTTTTACCTTTTTCAATTTGAGAGGTTAGGTGAGAGTAGTTGTTAATCGTCTTCTCGTCAGAGAGGCCTTGCTTTACCGTGGGACGCCAGCCTTGCATGTAATCTCATTGATATATGCATGCCGCGGTAAGTGGGGTAGCCACTTCTGACTCTATTTCTCAGAGAGAGTGAGGGTAAGTAATAACCTTCTTTGGGTCTGGCTTTTCACCGCCAACGTGAGTGATAGGGCATAGACATGTTAATTCATTTATGATCATAAGGTCCTTGGTGCGGACTTAATAATAAACCATATTATTACTAAGCAGTCAAGGCGGATTAGTTTACGTTCTTTGAGGGGGAGCGTCGGAGATATACCGTTACCGGGAATATCCGTTACCAAATTTGTCTTCAGTGGCAAATTCACGTAAACCTATTCTCGACCGGCCCTCCTAGCTAATTACCTATGTAATACCATTTTTGCTTACAAGTATATTTGAGTTGTACAATACATCTTGTCTAGACATTCTTGAATCATCTAGAATAGGCAAGGTCCCCGTCGGGACCTATGTAGGCCAGCCAATTGTAGAACGGATAGCTTAGATGGAAGTGCTCAAGCAGCACAGTCTGTACCTCAGAATTAAAAGGTAACCACACTGCATAAGTGAACTGTAAACACTTGGACAATAATAACGGATTAGTGATAGTGGGACGCTAGTATTGCCTAGTTATTGAATATAGAGAGTGGTCAATTGCCTCACGGCATTGCCCACCCTCTGCGCTTTATAACCTTTTATTCCGGCAAGTACCGTTGCCCGTCAGCTAGTGGGTCTTCCGGCTCGGAAGATTTACAACTCTGTCGTGTACTCTGTATATATGTGCGGTGACATTTGCATATGGTTCGGTGTGTATTATTATGTATGAAACATGGTTGTTCTAGTTATTGGGTGTATCCGTTGTGAATTTATTTCGAGTCTAGATAGGATAGAAATAGGCAGAATCTAGGCAGTGGTAGTGGTAGAGTAGCAAATAGAAACCCCAAACCAGGTTCGTCCTTATTAGGGAACAACCTGGAGGGGAATGCAAGCATAGGAAGAGGGTAGCAAAATAGTGTTTGTGTGAACAGAGTGTAACACAACTTCACTGAACTACACTTTGAATTTCTCACCAGAGAAATTAGGTATTAAATATTATTACCGGTGAGTAGTGGCTACTAGTATGAATGTGTGCCGTACTGACTAATAAACCACTATGGGAACGGTCCTACCTAATGCAATCCGATCAGATTGTGCAACTCCTATCATAATTAGCTATTAGCCTAGCCTCCGCCTTTCTAATATATGATCTAACGACTACATGATTAGACTTGTCTTATGCAAAGACTATATGAATGGATGCGACCTATGCTAGATGTGACATTATGAAGGGATGTGAACTGTGCCAGACGTGACGCGTGCCAATTTGGCAAAGAAGCAAAGGCGTTGAAGTAACTGGGATGGCGATCAGTTTTGAGATTTAACAATCATTTCAACTTACAACTTGAAATGATGGCCATTGATCGCAATGCAATAGATACTAATTATAGATGTATTAATTATTTGCATATCGACATAGTACTAAGGGGGAGCGTTGGTAGGATAACTACGTTTACTATTAGTAATTACTTTGTGAGTGGGAAGTAATGTATTCGTATAGTCGAATGACTGTGTAGTTCTAGTCAATAAGAGTAACGGACGTAACGGTCTATATTTGTATTCAGAATTGGACAATAACAATTGTGTAATAATTACAGTCGTGCGGACTTTATTTCAGTTTCGTTATTACCTTTGAGTTTGTCAGTTCTGCTACTTACTCGGATTAAAAGTGTCGATTGGCATCGTGGCTTCTAACGGAGTCTCTCAGCAAACCGGAGTGCAAAGGTATTAGGTCCGTGAGTGACGGGTAATTACCTAATAAACATTAGGCCATTTGAGTTTCCTTAAAAAGAAGCATTTCAAAGTATTCAGGACTAAACTTTCAAATATTGTCGTTATGATGGGACGGTAACAATCCCCCCTCTCCGAACAATCCGACTCGCGAGAAAAAGGATTGGACTCATGATAAAAAATAAAACGAACCCATCACGACAACTTATTTTCTTAATGCCTCAGGCTTTGTCATCCGCCTGATACCATATCCGCAGCCCCCCGATAATATTGAGCAAAGTATGATCGAGTTCCCTCTATCGGGCAAACAACATTAACTTCCACTCGAACTGTACACTTGAGATTACTTGTCCCCCCAAAAGGATACCTAATCCTGCATTACAACAATGTGACAACGAACAGAAATGAAATTACCATTTCCGAAAATCCTTGTTATTCCCCAGTCAGATCGATAATCAGATGGACTGGCGTTCGCCTTAGCCACCCCCCCTGCCCGGGCTGCCGTATTCCGCTCCGTCGATCCGCCGCATCATCGTGCGCGCCTGCCGTCGGCGTTCCCCTATCATCCAAAGTTTCCAGCCGCTTATTCTCATATTCCAAACTTGTATGTTTCCCACCTGTTTTGCCTTCCCCCGTGATCACGAAGCGGATTCAATATTTGGGGTACGATATTAAAAAGTGGTCGTGCTCCATTGCTTGAAAGAAGCGGGAAGCGGTTGAGGCTATGCCATTGCCAAAGACGAAATCCGATTTACACTCCTTTGTGTCACTGGCGCAAGACTATAGCGAACTTATACCGAGGTTTGCCGAGATCGCGGAACCAATACGGTTGTTCATGAAAGATGGCAAATGGCGCGGCAATACAGGGGTTGAATGGCCGGTGGCGGTCATGGCGGCGATTGAAGCCCTGAGGGAACATATCTTGAGAGACCCGTGGAAGGAAGGGGGTACGGTATTGCAGCTTCCCAATTTTAATCGGAGTTTTATACTTGACACAGATGCATCGGCATATGCAATAGGGGGGGGTATTGCAGCAGAGAGACGACGAGGGGCGCTTGCGGCCAGTGATGTTTCTGAGCAGAAGGATGATGAGAGCGGAACAGCAGTCTTGCACACGGCAGCGGGAGGCTTTGGCAATAGTATGTGCTTTTAAGAAGCTGCGTGACTATCTGTGGGGGGCGAAGGGGACAACGGTACGGTCGGACCACCAATTTACAGTGGTTGATGTCACAGCATCACACGGGGAGGTTGGCGAGATGGCAGTTGGAATTATCCGAGTATGACTTCACGATCGAATTCATATCGGGTAAGGAGAACTATCGCGCGGACTACCAGTCGAGGGCTGGGGGTACGCCGCAGGAGAGTGGCACGAAGGGAAAGGAGATGGAGACGGACGCGGACGACAAGAGGACGAAGACGGGGCGACAAACCCCTAGTGTTTTCGCGTTGAGGCCGGTATACGATTCGGAGAAGAATAACGGCATGAACCTGACTAGGTTTCACTTCAAGACAGCGGCGGCGGTTATGACGGTCTTGGGGCATATGGATTTGGAAAAGGAAGAAGTGTCAGAGGGCGAATTTTGACGACAAGAAGCCCATCAATGTAATGGACTACTATATAGCGGAGGTGGCGGAGATCCATAGGGACAGGACGGCGATACAACGGGAAGACGTGCAATATTACGAAGTGGCTCATGCGAGACCGGTGGATTGTTGCGAGAAACATGGGATGGAAGATGCTCGACGGGGATACGAGGAAGAAATATGGAAAGAGGCGGCACAAGGGGAACAACCGAAGGAGGTAGATCTAGAGGATGCAAAACCTTTTCCGTGGCGGACAATGCCAATGGACCAGGTGGGAAATATACTGATCCCCACGAAGGTAGAGGCGGAGAAGGGACAGACGGAGGCGAAACCGGAACTCAGGTTGAAGGGCTGATTTGGTATTTCGGGGGCGGGGCGAAGAACAAGGATGACCCGGAGCGATGGGTGGTATGCGTGCCCAAAGAGTTGCGGTATGCAGTCTTGATAGGGGCACACCAATGCCCATTACAGAGCCACCCGGGGCTGGATATGATGAAGTGGTCCATGACTCGACGGTTTTATTGGGGTACCATGGACAAAGATATCAAAATTTTCATTTCGGGTTGCGGACATTGTCAGAGGGCGAAGACGGTCCATGACGCGAATCACTGGCTACTGGGGCAGTTTGATCTGACACGGGACATATTCGATACAACTAAACATTCGACAATCTTGGGGGTATCCCTTTTTCCGAAATTTTCCATGAAGTATATGGACTTTTTTGAAAACGTGTGGAAATGAAAGGAAATCAATTCACTGATTGCAGAACATATAAAAATAATATTAAAACATGTTTTTATTAATTGTAATACACTTTAACTTCATCTTCAGAGGTGGGCAGGAACCGGTCCGACACGGTAATCTTTCTCCTTTTTCATAGTCCCGGCTACTATGAATCTATGATGATAACAATGCCCAACATGCAGAATTTGCTTTTAAGTTTGTTTATCTTTGTTTACATTAAGCATTTTACTTTATTATGATAATAAACATTGCTTTTACCTACAATAAATTCCCCCCGGGGGGGGGGGGAGGGGGGAGGGGGGAACGGGGGAGGAAGAGAAGTGCGATGTCGCCACGCAAAATACATAGATTCTACAACAAAATTTCTTTAATTACTAAAAAAAATAATAAATCTAACTCCGTAATATCATACTAACTAAATTAGAAGTTTGTTTAACTCTTGCACGCGACAAACGTTCTTAATCACGCTTTCGACCATAACAAACCTGCCAGTGCAAAAAATTACGATTAATACTACACTACTACAAAGAAAAAAAACACAAAACAAATTCAAACATCTTTCAGATGAAGGAGAAAAGTGAAAGCTATGCAAACTACCTGGTGCGTGCATTTGAAGTTAGCGCCGAGTCAGCGCAAGCGATGCTAAAACAAACTCCCATGCGTTAGGTGAGCTGGGAGCGGTGAGACCGGTGCCGCGTTGGGGGTGGAAGGTGAGTTACCAGCAGACAGAGCGCCAGCTGCCATCCGCGCGATGAGATCCTCCAGCAAGCTTTCTCTCTCGCTCTTACTATTTTTGTTGTTGTTGTTGTTGTTGTTGCTGTTGTTGTTGCTGATGTTGTTGTTGTTGTTATCATTATCATCATAGTTTTTCTTGTTCTTGTTATTCTTCTTCATCTTCTTCTTCACTCTCTCGTTCTCTTCTTCTGAGCTTTCCTCCTCCTCCTCCTCCTCCTCCTTCTCCTTCTTCGAATTCTTCCTCTTTCTTCTCTCCTCTTCCCGTTGTCGCTTCTCTTGCGCCTCTTTTTCCTTCCGATCTTGCGCTTCTTTTTTCTTCCTTTCCTCCTCTCTCAACTTTCTTTCTTCTGCTAGCATTTCCTTAATGGATGCGGCTTGTTCTGACATTGCCTTGTTCACAAGATCCTGAACGACTTCTTTCGACACGCCGGCGGACGAACTACCCTGAATACAATACCGGTCGCCGTTGTTTTGAAAGAAGTCGTTCATTTCTTGCGAACAAGGCAGTGGCAGAACAAACCAACAGCAACGACAACAACAACAACAAAGAATAATAATAATAATAATAATAATAATAATAATAATAATAATAATAATAATAATAATAGTATATCTCCTGCCAATTGCTGAGACAAAAGGCCATGTGCATCCAGTCCTCCATTCCATAAGGAAAGTCTCCACACCAATCGGTGGAATAAAGGAAGTGACGGCATAGAACATCACTCTAGGAGCTTTATACCAATCAGCCCATGGAAAGGGACCGATGGCCTATGTACTCCCCAAATAATAATAATAATAATAATAATAATAATAATAATAATAATAATAATAATAATAATAATAATAATAATAATAATAATAAAGTTTGAAAAAAAA
>WBZZ01005074.1:0-2500 GCA_019918135.1 Paulinella micropora
TAGTTAGAAGTAGTTAGTAGTAGTAGTTCAAGTTGGTGGTAGTAGTTAGTAGTAGTATTAATAGTAGTTAGCAGTAGTAATTATCAGACTGAGCACCTAGTAACGACCGGCTAAAATTTATATACCGTTGACAATTCACTCTTTTTGACCGGCTCATTAGATGAAATTCTCCTCTGCACTGTTACAGTAACTCACTGATATTTAATAATATAACGACTAACGACATGAAGAATCAGAGGACTCTTGAATACCTAATGTAGAAGACTCCGTACTCTCCAAGCCAAGGATAACCGACAGACCGGAACTGTGACATAGAGACTAGTAATGCCATTATATACCGGGTGGGCCTGCATAGTAGTAATCCCCTCTCCCGGGCCCCGGAGCGCTCTGTAGGCGCAGATATTACTGACGACATTCAAGAGAAAAAAAATAGTTTTTCGATTTTGGTTGGAATTTTAATTTTGGTTGGAATTTCCATTTTGGTTGGAAATTTGAATTTTTCAAATTAACTGCTATATTCGTCCGCAAAATATCGTAAATTTTCGCGAAATGTTACCGTTAAATTGGAAAATTTGAATTTTTGACACAAAAATGAAAAACTGACACAAAATTAAAATTCCAACCAAAATCGAAAAACTATTATTTTTTTCTCTTGAATGTCGTCAGTAATAGGTAAATATGTGCTACTTTATTAATATCCCGTGTCGGTCCAGACACAATAAGATATTGTTCATATTAATAACACTCTTAACCGGATAATGATAATATTACTAAAAAGGTCCGCTACACTTTTTAGGTCCGAGAATATATTATCGTTCAAGTAGATCGGACAACGGGAACTGGCTGGTGTTTGCCTTAGGGTTTTTTTTTTTGCTTCGCTAGTCAGGCTCCCACATTTTCCCACCAGTTTTGATCTTTATTTATATAAGTGAAGAAGATTGGGTTACTGCGATGAAGTTGTTAAATTTGGTTGAGTAAAAGGATAGGCATCAATAAATATATTCTTTTGACATCGAACCGGCAAAAGTGGAGTCCCATACCTGTTTTTCCTTTTACGCCAAGTTTGACACTTCGCTATCCCTATTCTTTGCAACGTATAAATAAGGAGAAAAGATCCATTGCACAAGATAGATAGAGGAATACGGGGAGGAGAGGACGTGCGTGCTCTGTTCCTATTTGCCCATTTTCTGCCAATTATCAAGGCGAGAACGTGTGGTAAACAGACACGTACGACTCAATCTCTGTTGACACCTATACACACCCACTGGTCCCACTATCTTCTCCTCCCGCACAATACAACCAATCGTATACACAGTGTGAGGACATAACAGAGAGATAGGAGAGAAGGGTAGAGTGTAGGTGGTTGGGTGGCAAGGGGAGCAAACGTATACGACAGTAACGAACTCCCACACACACACGTACAAACCACGTCATATCCTCTATCCATCATCCAAAACAGACTGCACAGACAATCAATTTTGTCTTCCAACAACAACACTCACTTGTTCCGAGGCTGTCATTTCGTGCCCACTTCCAAGCATCCAAAGTGCACAAGGGAGTAGAGAGCAGACATAGACAGACAGAAAACAGAAAACGAGTGCTGTGCACCAAAGTCTGATTGTGCAAACTAGCTCATACTCAGCCCCTCCATTGCAGCCAATTTGCCGGAGGTAGGGAGGCTATTTGTTCCTTTTTGGCGTTTCCAATTTCGTCGAAAATTTCAAGCAACAAATCACTCTCCTACCTCCACACTTCACTCCCTCCTCACCCACCTACATCCAACAGGTCACCTAGGGTCAGGGAAAGGATTTCACAGCAGTGCTCCTATTGTGGCTCACCAAGGAGTCCTTACCTACTTCGCACTCGGTAGGTTCGTTCTACCCTACACACACACAGAACTTCCTCAGCTGAAAAGGGAAACTAAGGAGTCCCAACCAGGGATTGGACACCCCTGTCGAGGGTTCCAAACGATAAGCAAGGCTTGAGCAACCAGCTCCCTAATCCTTTTCACCTTCCTATTGGGAAAAGGGGCCATCACTTCTGACTATTTCAGAAGTATCGTTTCCTCCCTACCTCTCAGTTACGTAGTCGTGCTTGTAATTGTAGGGTGCCCCAGTTCCAATACAACTGGCAAGTGTTTCGCAAGGCGTGAGGTTCCCCTACCAAAGGGGGGGGGGGTGAGTAATCTCAAACCTATGTACACGCATCCTATCACTTGCTTACACACACACACCGAAAAAAAAAAAAAAAAAAAATAATAATAATAACAACAACTGTCTCTATACAGATAACGAACGAACCAACACCTACCGACCAAGCCACACGCTGCTTTAAAACCAAGACGGCCAACAGCTGACGTCTTGCACAAAAATAAGCTGCTGACACTCCAAACAAGGTTGATGGCAATACTTGTTACTGTAGAGTATTATTACTAAGGACATTCACGTGGTAAAAGGACCCAACTTTCAACTTCATTTTTCTCAACGAATATTTGATCTCA
>WBZZ01005074.1:10000-17500 GCA_019918135.1 Paulinella micropora
ATACATACCGTAAGCGACGCCGGCGAGGACGTGCGGTGTCCCCTGTGTCAGCAACACTGCGATGCCGACGACGACGACGACGACGACGAGAGCAAGAGGATGAGGAAGATGGGGAAGACGAGCAAGAGTCCCCGGGCTGTGAGGAAGAAGAAGAAGAAGAAGAAGAAGAAGAAGAAGAAGGAGGAGAAGAAGAAGAAGAAGAGGCAGCTTGTGACATAGTTGCTGAAGTCACGGCAGACTTGGCGGCGGCCAGACTGGAAGGAGAAGTAGTAGTAGTAGAAGTAGAAGTAGAAGTAGTAGTAGAAGTAGTAGTAGTAGTAGTAGTAGTAGTAGTAGTAGTAGTAGTAGTAGTAGTAGCAGCAGCAGCAGTAGTAGTAGTAGTAGTAGTAGTAGTAGTAGTAGTAGTAGTAGTACTGCTGCTGCTGCTGCTGATGCTAAGCCTATCTCTACTCTTCCTGCTCCTCTTAGTCTTCCTAGTCCTACTACTACTCCTACTCCTACTCCTAGTGGTAGCAGCAGCAGTGGTAGCAATGGCAGTGGCAGGTGTAGTAAGCGTGTTGGCTGTGGCGGCGGCGGCCGTCTTTCGGGTCTTTGTAAATGAGATCTTTGAGCGCATGAAACGCTTGCAAAGCCTCTTCGTCCCACTTCTCAAAGTCTCCAAAATCTATCATTTTCTCCACCTTAGCCCGTGTTGCACCCCAATCGGGTATAAACTGGCTATAGTATTGCGCCATCGCAAGGAATGAGTGCAATTCAGTGCGGTTCTTCGTTATCGGTCGATTCATAATCTCCTCCCTCTTCTCTTTGGATATCGAGACTCGATTATGGGAGATCTCGTACCCTAATTATGTCACACTCGTCTTGGGAAGTTGACACTTCTTTAGATTGCACTTCAGGCCAAAAGCTCCGATGCGCCTGAATATATCGGACAAATGATCGATATGCTCCTCCATTGTGTTAGAGTATACGATAATGTCATCGATATAGCAAAATGCATATTCTCCCGCCTTCTGTCCCCGCCTTCTCATAAAGCCTCCGTCAGACAAATCATCGTACTGACTGCTCAACATCTTCTGCATCGCCTTCTGGAAAAGTCCTGGGGCTTGCTTGAGGCCCATCGGAAGCACTTTCCATTGGTATATTTCCATACCCACCACAAACGCCGTCAGCCATCTGGACTTTACCTCCAGTGGTATCTGCCAGAAGCCATTCTTAAGGTCAATGACCGAATATAATTTTGCATTCCGCAGTACTGTCCTTCCTTCTTCTAATGTCGGGAGAGGATTTCTCTCTTCCTCCAGCACCTTGTTAACACGAGCATAGTTAACTGTCAGGCGCCATTCTCCTCCTGGCTTCGGCACTATTCTCGGTTGTGAGACTATTGGAGATGTTGATCTCTCAATAAAGTCCTCATTGAGCAGCTGTCTTGCTAGCTCGTCCGCTATCTTCGCCTCATGTATACTCAAATTCGCCCTTCGTGGTGCCGGTGACGGCTCCGCACCCGGTATTTTGTAAATAACCGCAGTGAAATCTTCAGGCTTGACACCTCCTGCATGTGGAGGGTCAAAAATTTCCTTGTTCGCCTCTAATTTGGCTTTTAAAAGCTCCTTCTCCGTCTCCGTGCCTACTCCTTCTTCCAATATTTTCCGCGCCGCCTCTTGAAAATCTTCATCAGACATCTGCTTATGTTGCTTGAGGGGTTCTCTGTCCTCCTCCAAGCCTAAGTCCTCTTCCGAGACATCATCTAGGCCCGTCTTTTCATACGTGACCGTGTCCGGCTCATCATCTTTACCGAGCTCCACCAGCATGTCAATGAGTCTCGCGTATTGCAAAGGAGCTTTACGGGTGTAGAAACCATCAAAGCATGTGAATGCTTGCGGTATCAATTTCAACTTGTCGAGGTCTCTGAGCTTCCGCTTGTATGCACTGCTCTGCTCACGAGTTCCCATACGACAAGCCACCACTAGCTGTTGCTTGCGAGAGGGTACCGGTATAGGATGATCAATAAGCCGGTCCCTTATTTCCTGCGCCCATATCGCCTTCTCATTATATGGCAGGATAATAGTATACTGCTTATTATTTTCGAATAAAGTCCGTAAGCATTTCTTCACTTCAGACAGTGAACGCGGCCACGTGGGCTCGTCACCCCAGAAATCAGTAATAAAACTTTTAATAGTTTCTGGTGGAGTATCCTGGATTTGCCCCGTTCTCCTTGGTACAAACGCCTCCCTTTTTTCTTCTCCTGCTTTCGCATGCAAACAGTATCCGTTAGTAATATGGACATCTGTTCCTACTCCTTCCGCGAATCTCGCCAACGACGGGCTTCTTTGTGCGACACATATAATCTCCTCCTTTCGCTTCTCGATTAAGTCATCAATAGACTTTTTGTCCCAACGGCATGTCGGAACTGTGACAGTGCACACTTGGGATTCCCAATTGTCGGTCCAGGACAGCTCGCCCGGTCTTATGACATGGGGGTGAACGTACACCTCAAGTGCCTCATGTGCGATGGCCATCTTTTTGTGATCCGTCGCTAGACTCAGCTCATAAGCCTCATAAGAGTCAGTAGCGTTGAAGGGATTAATATCGTTCTTTTCTCCTCTTTTTACTCCATATATCACTCGCCGTGCGGCGCAATCAATCACAGCCCCCATCGTAGCCAATTGGTCATACGATAGTAATATTGACCCGTGGTAACCGGGGACGACATAGAGGTCCATACGGTATACTCGTGCGGATTTCAATTTAAAGGTCAGTGTGATGATTCCCGTGATATCCGTCCTGCTACTCACTCCTTTGAGAGTGCCCGTTGACTTTTTCATATTTCCGTCCACCCAGTCCCGGTATCGATTAAAAAACTTCCTGCCGACAATATTAATATTCGCCATCGTATCATTACCAACTTTTAATATTGTCTTCAATGTTTCACAATAAAGTTCCGTATAACACAGAGCATCGGGCCTGTGTATATTGGCTGCGAGAACAAGAACTTTACGTTCCAAATTTTGGAGTCTTGTCTCTAAGTTTTTCAACTCCTCCTTCTTCTCCTCCTGCTTCACCTCATTAACATTTTTATTATTCTGCGGTACTGGTGCGTTTACTATTTGAGCGACATTGTCTTGTGGCACTTGAGTACACACACATTGTCTTTTTGCTCGCCACCCGCCGCGGCCGTAGACATTGAGTCTGTTCGTGGTTGTTTGCTTGGCCGAGGCGATACGTCTGCCATTGGCCTCCTCGCCTCCATCGCAAGTCTCGCCTTCCTATTTGCATCAGTTATCATTGGTAACCGTGCTGTATGAACGGGTATGAGACTACCTTGGGGCTGCAGTCTCTGTGTACCCACATCTTTGTTTTCACATAGAGGAAGCGTTGGCCCAGTCTGCACAACAGCATTAGAAAGCACTGTGACTTTAGGGTTAAACTTCACAGTCGTCTCCTTCCTCTCTTCTTCCCCCTCCAGTCATTCCACCACCTCGAAACGATTACCTTGAGTAGTGTCCGGGTAGGATGACGTATCGGTCTCCGAGGCAGTGTTGTAGGCCTGAGCTCGACCGAAATTTGGGTTGGAGCTTGCCCACGAGCCTCCTCCTCCTCTGGGTGGGGGGCTGGAGCTCGAACAGCTCTCCCTCCATAAGGGTATATCCCCGACCTCCTCCTCTTCCTCTCTGAGGGGTTCCCTGCCACCTCGAGGCTCCTCTCCATGTTCCTCGTCCTCGTCCTCCTCCTCCTCCTCCTCGTCCTCCTGCTCCTGCTCCTCTTTC
Source organism: Paulinella micropora (assembly GCA_019918135.1). NCBI lineage: Eukaryota > Cercozoa > Imbricatea > Euglyphida > Paulinellidae > Paulinella > Paulinella micropora. The sequence goes on from WBZZ01005074.1 coordinate 13,765, forward strand.
TCGTCCTCTTTGAGAGGCCTTTAAGTTCTTTTGTCTCTCCCTTTCCTCCTTCTTCTCCTTCATCCTCTTCATGTAGGTAATGATTGCCTCTCGTAACTCCTCATCATCACACATATTGGCATGCCAACCTTCGTTCACAGCGGCAATCTGAAGCATATTGAAAAGGCCCGGTTCCTTGCCTTCCGTCCTGCTCAGAAAATTTGCCCTTGCTGTTGGGTTCTGCCTATCATGATTGAAAGAGCAGTCTCTGTTCTCCATCTGTGCCTTACACTGCAAGCCCGCGAACCACCTCCAACATGCGGTCTTCAGGTCTGGCTCTCTCTGTCTCTTCCAACCGGCAACTCTGTTTGTGTACGTGGCTTGTGCGCCAACAGGTACACCGCCTGCCTGTGCCGTATGTGCCTCCGTGAGCGAGTCCATGTTTGAGCATGCACTCATCACTTCTTGAAACAGTGCTGACGGAGCAACGCTTTGAACCGTATTTTCGAACACGTGTGTCTCGAGGAAGTTCTTGGACTTCACTGAGCTAAACGTCGAGCATTGTTGTATGAGCTGAGTAAGCTTACTCGGGTTAACTGTGTGTAACGCCGAAAAGAAATAGAGGATGATCGACTTGCGGCCATAGAATAGCCCATAGGAGGAAACTACCTCCGTAAGGGTCGCCGCCAAGCCAACAGCACTCCTCAAACTCATCGCCACTGTCTCAAAGATTTCAAATCCTATGAGAGTACCAGTGCAGAGATGCTGGTATCCATGAGATTGAAAATATGAAATGAGTGTGGCCACCGCCAGTTCACACTGAGCGTCTAGGCCTGTTGCATTGTTTCTCTTAATCTCCTCCTTCTTTCTCAAAAACTTGTACTGTGTCAGATCAAATCCCTCCGAGACTAGAGATTGGTCAAAAACAGTAACAAGGGCCTCGTATTCCTGCGTTTCGTCGCAAGGAAAAGCCTTCATGCAGGCATTGATCTCTTTGAGCTTGCTCAAAAGCGAAGCATCAGAGTCTTTGTCTGAGCTCGTCTTGGCATATAGCATGAGACTTGCCACTCCTCCTTTCTTCCCCTTGAAGGCATTTATGATGTTTTGTCTGTCCTTCTTCTTCGTGTTTGTGACCACCACCGTAGTTGAGCCCGAGAGTGCAGGGGCTGGTGGGGCAGGAGCTGGTGGGGTCAAATATGTCGGAGGGTGTGTCTTTGCATCACTCACTTTTGCTTTCATTCTTTCCAGTCTCATCGTCTTCTCGAACTCCTCATTCTCTTTCGCCTTCTTCTTCTCAGATATCACCAGCTTTTGAGCATGAGTGATAAAGGCCACCAATTCAGAAGCAGATCTGAGAAAATTATATTTCTCCACATATTGGTCAACACCTGCTTTGTTGGCGACCGGTGGTGCGTTACTAAGTGATTTAAGGACAGAGTGATCCTTGGTAGGAATCCATCTCTTCCATGCCTCCTTGTGCAGTAACGCACCCATCAACAGTCTGATATTGGTCAGAACTCTGTCGGTCTTCTCTAACTCATCAATCACAGGATGAGTTTCTCCTGCTGCCTTAATGCTTTTTTCCATCTCTGCCTTCCCCTCCTCCAAGGCCTTTATTTCCATTGTAAAAAAATGAAATATGCCACTCGAGTTTTTCGAACCCAGATTGGTCTTCATTTTTGTTACATCGACTGCCTCCTGGCCAGTCGCGAGGAATCTGGCCGTTGCTCTTGGGTTTGTGTACTGGAGGTAACCCTCACATCGTGGGCCGTATGTACGTTCCCAAATCAGGGTTTGAGTGTACACCCCAAAGATAGCATCGAGTAATTCAAGGTGGGTGGGTGTGTCCCCAAACTTGATATGCTGTATCTTTTTTCTCTCTTCTGGATCAGAGACCAGTTTGCAGAGGAGCTGTGCTGTGTTTGATAATAGGACATAGACATCCTTTTTAGCACGACTTTTCTCTCTTCTTTGATCCTGAGGGATCCACACATAGGTGTCCTTCTCTACCCCCATCTTGTTATCAAACTCTTCTTTAGTGAGGTCATAGTGGTCTTGCACCCACTGTTGTTCCTCCACTGTGATCTCCTCTCCATCACTATGAATCAAGTCGATCATTTTTCGTCCTCCTCCTCCCATGTAGGCAGGTGGTAAGGGATTACCATATGCTCCTCCTCCTCCCGTCTCTTCTTGTTCAAATCCTCCTTCATCTTCGTCTCCTCCATATCTTCCTTCATCATCCCAGCCCTCTTCTACTCCTCCTCCTACTCCTTCATCTCCTCCTCCTCCTTCATTCAATCCTCCTCCTCCTCCTTCTTCAATCCTCTTCCTCCTCCTCCTCCTGCTTCTTCTTCTTCTCTTCTTTGATCTGCCTCCGAGAATTCACTCACTTCGGCGGTCTCTGTCGACATGATGTCGTAGTAGTGATCAACAGGAGGACAGTGTCAGCTCCTATGTTTGGTTTTTGTTCGTTTGTGTTCTGTTCCTCCTTCAGTCGATTGACTAGTGAAGAGAGAAACTAATAGAGAGGGTAGGATAAGATTCCCTGTCCTCTATGAAACACTGTTTGTATGTTTGTTTTTGTTTGAGAAAAATAGTCTTTGACTTTCTTCGATTTCTTGTTCTCCTTACTCAGATTACTTTCTCCTCCTTCTTTTCTATATTGTATCTAGTATGAGGCATTTGGACCTACACACAGATAGTAATAGAGAAGCTAGAAAAGCTCTCCTTGAGAAGTCGACAGTCGGTCGGATAGGTTCTCAGACCTACCTTTAGAAAACGATTAGAGATTTGCAAAAATACTCTGACGTATGTGTGAGATAATGCAGATAAATGCACAAACTAGAAGGGTAAAGTGTTGTGCTCCTGTCCCTATGCTTGTTTGTGTTTTGTGTGTGTTCCTTCACTCTTCTGTCCACCTCCTTCTTCTTGGTCTCTGTGTGAGAACAGCAAGAACGACAGAGAGTTTGTATCTGATGTCTCCTTGTGAGCACACAGATACTGATTGGGCTAGAGGGTACGAGACACCTGCTTGAGACCAATCAAATTATTTGTTTTGTGAAAGAGTTATGAGTGAGCTGTGTTGGAGTATTTGTTTTCGTCTGACGTCCCCGTGTGAGACAGGTCAGTGAAAATTCACTCTGTTGCCTGTGTGGCAAAGCAGAAAGAAATCACCCTAGTGATGTGGACTCCAAATGTAATGCCCCCAACGATAGCTCGTAAAAAGTCGGTAATACAACCAAACACAGTCCTCAAGAATGAGAATGATGTCTCGTTATATTAGCTCAGTGAAGCCAAAAAGGAAAACGGCAACAGACCAGGAATAAAATGGCATCAGGTCCAATCCGGACAAATAATACTGAAAAACAAGCTGGTGCACCTGTCACCAGGAAAAGGTACTTTTTACCGGCTATCCGGGGGTGATGCCTACAATATAAGTATTAGCAGCAAGGTTCTCCCTCTCTCCCTGTCTCCATACATACATACATTACATTAACATTAACATTAAACATTAAACATGCAACATTAAACATTAAACATGCAACATGCAACATGCAACATTAAACATTAAACATTAAACATGCAACATTAAACATGTAACATTAAACATGCAACATGCAACATGCAACATTAAACATGCAACATCAAACATGCAACATTAAACATGCGACATGCAACATGCAACATGCAACATGCAACATTAAACACGCAATGCAACACACAACACACAACACGCAACACGCAACACGCAACACGC
>WBZZ01005074.1:20000-27174 GCA_019918135.1 Paulinella micropora
AACATGGGGGAACCGGTGCCTAAGCGTGGAAGGAAAAGAGATGAGAACATGGGGGAACCGGTGCCTGGACATCAAGGGAGTCGGAAAAGAAGAAGACTTAGGCGTGTTAGCGGTGCCGCACCCCTGATTAACCATGAATCATTGTACCTCTTTATTACTATTATTATTATTATTATTATTATTATTATTATTATTTTTATTATTTAGGGAGTACATAGGCCATCGGTCCTTTCATGGGCTGATTGGTATAAAGCTCCTAGAGTAATGTTCTATGCCGTCACTTCCTTTATTCCACCGATTGGTGTGGAGACTTTCCTTATGGAATGGAGGACTGGATGCACATGGCCTTTTGGCTCAGCAATTGGCAGGAGATACACTATTAATAATATTATTATTATTATATTATTATTATTTTGGGGGGCACCAATACATGGTTGGGTGTCACCGCCACACGGCGGGGTTGGGGCCGTTGGCAGCTTGTTATGAGGGGTACATAATCAGTGCTCCACTGATTCATGAGACGGAAACTTTTACTGAGAGAAGCTCTCTCACCACGCTCACGGCTCTTGGCTCGGGGTGGCCTCTGGTATCACTCGGGGTGCGGGGGGTGGGGGTTATCTGAGGGAGGGGGTTGGGCTCAGTGGGTCACTGGACAGGTTGGTTAACTAAACTACTGTCGGTATGAGTGGGAATGAAGGCGACAGGCTCCACACATTTCCACAAGCCTTGAAATCACTCAACTGCCACAGTAGCGACTGCCTGGACGCGGGGCTCCTGACTCACCCTCTCTCCCAGAACCCCTCGTGCTCACTTTGCGGATGCCATGGGGATGCTCTGGCGGAGGGTCGGGACGTGTTGGGTGCATGTGACCGGGCCTGTCACTTAGTGTTCTCGGTAGATGACTCTTTTGTAGCTTCTATCGGACGCAGGGTGGCTTGCCACGACAACTCAATGATGCATAGTACGTCACGTCTCTGGCCTGGTTACGGGGGCGGGTAACTGAGGCGGGTTCCTGAAGGCTGGTTACGGAAGCTATGTTATTGTTGTTGGGTTCCTGGCTGCTATGTTATTGTTGTTGGGTTCCTGGCTGCTATGTTATTGTTGTTGGGTTCCTGGCTGCTATGTTATTGTTGTTGGGTTCCTGGCTGCTATGTTATTGTTGTTGGGTTCCTGGCTGCTATGTTATTGTTGTTGGGTTCCTGGCTGCTATGTTATTGTTGTTGGGTTCCTGGCGGCGTACATGTTTATGCTTTTTTAAGGGTTGAGCTTTAAATAACCCCACTCGGGTCTTCTTTTATCGAGCTCACCACTCGGTGGATGGAGGCCTGGGGTAGACTTATACGATGTTTTTGATGCTAGGTTCCGTCTCCAGGGATTCGACTGGCATCGCTGCTTTGCCTCACCGCACTGCCTCACCCACACATCCACGCTGGCACACTGTTTCTCCTCTTGCTCTTGTACCTATGTCGCACACAGCTATGAGCTCACGCCGATGAGTGGTTGTGACGAGGTGCACCCAGCTGGATTGCGGGCGAGCCACGGCGGCCTCGCTCTCGCTCGCTCTCTCTCTCTCTCTCTCTCTCTCTCTTTTTTTTTTTTTGTTTTTTTTTTCTTTTTTTTTTTTTTTGTTGTTGTTGTTGCTTTGCTTTGCTTTGCTTTGGGCGAGGCCTGCGGGCTGAGCCTATGAGAGGCGCACGATAAGCGTTCCATTGATTTATGAGACGGGTCCCAATTACTGAGAGTAACTCATGTGAGTTGCTCATCATGCTCATGGCTCTTGGCTCGGGGTGGCCTCTGGAATCACAAGGGGTGGGCACTGGGGGAGGGGGTTGTGTTCAGAGGGTCACCGCGAAGGATGGTCAACCAAACTACTGTCGGTCGGAGTTTGTACGAAGGCGAGAGGCCCTACACCTTACCACAAGCCTTGAAACGACTAAATGACCAAAGTAACGACGGACCGGAGCGGGGCTCCTGGCTCACCCTCTCTCTCAGCACTCTTCGTGCTCATCCTGCGGATGCCATGGGGTTGCTCTGGCGGAGGGTTATGGGGTGGTGGGAACACGTGCACGGGCCTGTCACTCTGTGCTCTCGGTAGATGACTCACTTGCAGCGTTTATCGGACGCAGGGTGGTTTGCCACGACACCTACCTCGATGATGCACAGCGGGTCTGCCTCGTGCCTGGTTACGGATGCAGGTGAGTGTTTGTGTGTATTCCTATACATACGTACACGTATGCTTTTTAAGGGTTGAGCTTTAAATAACCCCACCTGGGTCCTCATTTATCGAGTTTACAACTCGATCAATGCGGCACCGGGGTCCCATACCACTTATGTCAGGTTCTTATGCGAAGAGCGCGGCCGCTAGTGCTGGCCCTATGGGTCAAGGCGGTAATCCTTCAGGTTTAGACGTTCCCCGTGGGAGTGCGCCTGCGGGTGGCGATGGCTACTCGGCCGGGGTGGGGTGGTCGAGTGCTCGCGTACCTGACGGGCAACCTGAATCACGTAGAGCCAGCAATCCTGCTGCATCTCGATCACCCTCCCCAACCTCGGAAGAGAAGTCACGTCCGGAAAGGTCTGGTCACGGCGTGTGACAAGCGGTACCGCCACCGAGGAGGTGGCGGAGGAAGGTACGAAATGAGCTGGATAAGAGATGTTGCATAGTATGGGGGCTATCGCATGTCTCTCAGACAGTGGTCATGGCGCGAGAGCTCCGAATTCTCGGTCTCGGGGAAGTCGAGGTGGAATTCGCGGGCAGAGGTAGTGGGCGACATTTGCGGATTAAATGTGCGTCTTGTGAGGAGGCGGAGAAGATGGTGCGGCTGCTGCGGGAGCGTAAGTTCTTCACGGGAAAGGTTCACGTTGCGACGGGTAGGACTTTCCGGGAAAGAGAGAAGCAGCGGGCTGCACGGGGGGGTGCCCAGTATGTAGAGATGCAGAGGGAGCTTCGCAAGCAGGGATTTGGCTACTGGGTGCTCGACGTGGAAGTCGACGAGCCCCAGGGCGAAGCCTCAAGCGGTGAATCTTTCTTGGCGGAGTGGGGCGGGATGCGGGAGCTGGAGGAGCTGGGGCGGAGGGTGCAGGATGGGCCGTGGAGGGTGGCGGAGGGCTCCAGGCGGGCTCAACCGAAGCGCAGGCATCGGCATCAGCTTCGTTCTTCCCAATTTGTGAAAGGCTTCCCACTGAGGGTGGCCTCACATAATTGGCAAGGCAAAGTGGGTGCGGATAGCCCAGGCTTTGGGGAATGGCCGGAGCACTACAAGGAGCGAGGCTGGGTGATCGTCGGAGTCCAGGAGCACAACCTATCCTCGCAGAAGGTGGAGAAGCTCCAAGTCGACGGCTTCGCAGTCCTCGGCAAAGCGGCTGCCACTGGTGCGGGCTCGCGTCTCTTGGGGGGAGTCTTGACGTTGGTAGCCAACTATCTGGCACCGTGCGCTACCATTGTACAGGCGCCTGTTCCACACCCACAGCAATTGTGGGTGAGGCTGTCGTCTGGGAGCGCGACGGCGTCGGATGTGTTCGTCGGCAACGGCTACTTCCCCCAAGAAAATCAACGAGAGGAATCTATTGCAGCCTATGAGGCGTGGCAGGCGGCCGGCTCCTACTTCGCCACCAAAGGTCATGTGGTTACGGTTGGTGATGCTAATGCTAAGCTGGGGCCCGCCAGAATAGTGCGGGAGGAGGGAGTGGTGGGCCTCTTTGGCGAGATAGATGGGAGGGGTAGAGGGGTTAGGAGTGAGAATGGTGAGTTGCTGGCTGCGATGCTTGTTGCCACGGGGTTGCGCAATCTCAGTGGGTTTTCGCAACCACGGGGGGACAAATATTGGTGGTCTAGGCAGGAAAATGTAGGTGGACGAAAGCATCTACTGGATTACATCTGCGTCTCTTCCGAGCTGGCGGAGGAGGCAAGCTTCGGCGTCGACGAGGTAGACCTTGATACCGACCACAAAGCTGTGTGGGCGGAACTGGTCTGGGGGGGACAGCCACCCCCCAAAAAGCAGGTAAAGAGGTACAAAGCATTCAAGGCAGAGCGCTTGATAGGCAGGGTAGTTGAGGGTAAGGAGAGTGAGCTGTCTAAGCTTAGGTTGAAGTACGACGAGACCTTTGCAGCTGGTATATCGGGGCTGTTGCCAGATGGCCTCCCAGATCTATCAGCAGTGGAGGACCCGGATGAGCTTCAGCAGGAGGTAGATAGGGTCGCTAGCTTAGTGGTCCGAGCTTTCACGGGCGCAGCCGTGAAGGTCTTGGGAGTTCGGGTGATTAGGCCAGGGTTTACTAATGCATGGTTTGATGAGAGTCTTAGGGAAGCGATTGCGCGACGGAGAGAGGCATACGGCCTCTGGCGAAGGAATGAGGCCAACCGAGAGGCCTGGCAAAGATATAAAGAAGCGAGGAAGGCGGTCAGAAGGTTATGCAAGGAGAAGAAGGAGCAAGCGTGGAAGCGGGTCCAGAATGACACCGCTGCCAACTTCAGGAGCGCTACCATGGCCACGTACTGGAAACTGTCAAAGCGTTTGGGCGGGGTTCGGCGGTCGAACGCTTCTGCTCCTGTTCGGAAGCCCGATGGCACTCTGGCATGCACACTCCGGGAAAAACTACAAGAATGGGAAGAATACCGCCGACGTATGGTGGTCCCCAAAGAAAACCAGTTTTTGGAGGATGCATGTGTAGAGGAAGTCGGTTCTGATGAGGAAGCAGCGCGGATTGAGCCCGAGCGGAAGGCCCGCGAAACCTTCCAGTATAACGACAACCTGCGCGACCAATTCGAGGCTATGGCGCAAGCCGAGGAGATCCGGACTGAGACGGGCCCGCTGGACTATGATTACACCGAGAAGGAAGTGGAGCTCTGCCAGGAAAATCTCCAGAATCACAAAGCGTGCTCACCGGATAAGATCAAGAACGAGATGCTCAAGTACGGAGGCACGCGGATTGTGAGCTTTCTGGTGCGCTTCTTCAACTGGTTGAAATCGTGCGAATACACCCCCAGCGACTGGGGCAAAGTGATTATCGTCAACATCCCAAAAGGAGGCGACCCAACCGATCCGGAAAATTGGAGAGACATCGCGATTCTGAGCTGTCTGGGTAAGATGTATCTGTCCCTTATGGCGGCGAGGCTTACGGCTTTCATCGATCAGCCGGGCAGGCTTCGCCCAGAGCAGGGTGGGTTCCTGCCAAAACGTAGTACGGGGGACCAGATTTTTGTCCTTAAGGAGCGTCTGCGCCTTAGACAACAAGCTGGCCTCCGCTTTTTCGTTTTGTTCGTGGATCTGAGAAAGGCATTCCCTACGGTTTGGCGGGCCGGGTTGTTTCAGAGGCTAACCCAGATGGGGGTACAGTGCAAGTTCTATCGCATTCTGCGGCGTTTTTACCGAAGAACGTCATCGCGAGTGCTAGTCGATGGCGAACTCACTGGTGAAGTGCTGGAAGAGATGGGAGTTCAGCAAGGGTCGCCGTTGTCACCGTCGCTGTTCAACGTCTTCATGGATGAGCTAACGGTCCGAATCGCGAAAGAGTTGGAGATCGAGGACCTCAACCGCATCGAAGACATACGGACCCTGCTTTACGCCGACGACGTTGCGGTAATTGCGCATAGTGTCACCAAGCTTCAACAGATTGTAAATGTCGTGGCGACATTCGTGGAGGACTATCGGCTTGAAATCAACCTGAAACCGGGCAAGACGGAAGTCATGCCGATATACGGGCACGCCAAGTCAAAAAAGTCGCCCCCATGCGTGAGGTTCCGGGGCAAGGTTCTCAACGTCACCGACCACTACAAATACCTGGGAGTTCTGCTCACGGACACCCTCTCCGATAAACCGCAAGCGAAGCGGGCGGCGGAAATCACTGTAGCGGGAACGGCTGCCTGCTACCCCCTCTGGATTGCCCATGAAGTTCCAGCGCGTCTTCGGCTGATGAATTGGCAGCAAATGGTTGGCGCAAAGTTGCTTTACGCATCGGCTTTTTGGGATCTGCCGGGCGCCAACAAGCTGAGTAAGCTGGAGGGCGCGTTGGTAGCGCCCCTGCGGGTCATCTTGGGTGTTGGTACGCGCACAAGTGGCTGCATCACCAGGGGTTTAGGCCGCACGCCGAGTTTTAGCATCCTTGCCAAGGCGGCCCGGCTTCGGTTCCTAGGGCGCATCGAGTTACTGGGCAACACAGCGCTAACACGCAGGCTTTACAACACGGGTCGGTGCAAATGGAAGGAAGATACGGAAAATTTGATCTTAGCAGATCACAGGCTGCGGGAGGGCTTGGATGCGCTCAAGCGGGTCGTGAACGAAGATGGCACGGTAGATGATAAGGACTGGCGGGCCGCTCTGGCGAACTGGAACGAGGTGGTAAAGCAATGGTCTGTCCGGCAGGAAGTAGCTGGCTGGGAGCGGCGCACGGCGAGTGATATATGGAGTAAAACGAGGAGAAAAGAACGATATTGATCCCTTTAACGCTACTGACTCTTATGAGGCTTATGAGCTGAGTCTAGTGACGGATCACAAAAAGATGGCCATCGTACATGAGGCACTTGAGGTGTACGTTCACCCCCATGTCATAAGACCGGGCGAGCTGTCCTGGACCGACAATTGGGAATCCCAAGTGTGCACTGTCACAGTTCCGACATGCCATTGGGACAAAAAGTCTATTGATGACTTAATCGAGAAGCGAAAGGAGGAGATAATATGTGTCGCACAAAGAAGCCCGTCGTTGGCGAGATTCGCGGAAAGAGTAGGGGCAGATGTCCATATTACTAACGGATACTGTTTCCATGCGAAAGTAGGAGAAGAAAAAAGGGAGGCGTTTGTACCAAGGAGAACGAGGCGAATCCCTGATACTCCACCAGAAACTATTAAAAGTTTTATTACTGATTTCTGGGGTGACGAGCCCACGTGGCCGCGTTCACTAACTGAAGTGAAGAAATGCTTACGGACTTTATTTGAAAATAATAAGCAGTATACTATTATCCTGCCGTGTAATGAGAAGGCGATATGGGCGCAGGAGATAAGGGACCGGCTTATTGATCATCCTATACCGGTACCCTCTCGCAAGCAACAGCTAGTGGTGGCTTGTCGTATGGGAACTCGTGAGCAGAGCAGTGCATACAAGCGGAAGCTCATAGACCTCGACAAGTTGAAATTGATACCGCAAGCATTCACATGCTTTGATGGTTTCTACACCCGTAAGG
>WBZZ01005075.1:0-24005 GCA_019918135.1 Paulinella micropora
GTGCTAGATGATTTGGGTAGCGGGTTAAGGGATAAATCCATTAGCGACTTGTTGAAAAAAAATAGACACTATAAGTCAAAGGTGATTATGAGCTCGCAGTATCTTAACGACATCAAGCCTGAGGGAATCAAACAACTGGACTACCTTCTTATTTTTCCAGGTCAGTCTCAGGATAAAATAGAACTCGTGTATAAGCATTTGGACCTCGGCTACGACCTTGAATACTTCATTGAAAAATACCACGAGGCGACGAAGGAACGGTTTAACTTTTTGTATGTTGATGCGGTGTCTGATGAACTGAGGCAAAATTTCAACTATCGCTTGCGATAGTCTATTGTCCCGCTTGCGGGACTAATTTTAACAAAAGGTTTTTGTAATTTTAATAATTATTTTTTTCAGAACTATATATAGATGCCAACATCACCAGTGATTATTTCACAACCAGCAGGATACAATATCGGATACAATCCAAGCCCAGTCAAAATGCCACAAGCAGGAGGGAAAAGAAAATCAAAAAAGAAACAAACAGGAGGAAAAAAAGTTAATTGGAAAAAAGTCGGACAAGCCATATTGGATGCTAATAGATTTATCAAGAAGAACCAATTGATTTCAAGGGGTGCTACTTTTCTGAGTGATGTCGGAGTGCCTTATGCGGACCGTGTAGCGAAGGCGGCGGCGAAGCAAGGATACGGTAAGCAACGAGGTGGGGCAGTCAAATTTCGGTAGGGACAAGCCCCTACATATGCTCAACTCGTTGAGCTTTTTGCTCGCAAAAACCCCCCTGGTGGGATAAAATAAAAAACTAAACCTTCTATTATTTTTTTTACTAATAATATAATAGTAGTAATGCGAAGTAGGCCGAAGAAGAAACTTAAACAGCGACCTCCGAGGATATACAGAACAAAAGATGGACGACCATATATCAAAGTGAAAGGCAAACGAGCATATCTAAACTTTGGTGAGAAAACGAATGACCTTTCAACACTTCAAATCGTTAAACTATTTCTGAAATATATGACCAAACCCAAACGGCGGGGTCAGAAAGAACGAATAGTTAAGTCTGACTTCAACCGTCTTGAATACGAGAACCGCAACCAGATACAAGACAACCTACAAAAAAAATATGACCTAATACACGACGAGGAACAAAAGGAAAAGAAGAAACGGGAAGAGATAGAAGAAGAAAAGAAAAGGTTGGAAATAAAAGAAATGAAAGACCTTGAAGAGAAAGAAGAAGAAAAGAAAAGAAGAGAGAGGAAGGAGGATGCTGAAATGAAGGAAAGACGAGAAGAAAAGAAGAGGGAAATAGCAAAACTACAACGAATTAATATGGAATTAATAGAACACCAGAAAACTAACAATCTTTTGACAATGCCTACGACACCAGCACCAAAAAGGACTAAAACACCGCAGTCTGGAAAAGTAAAAGATGTAACTGACGAACTGAAAGCGAAAGACTCAAAATATAGGCAAATAGAACGGGAAAAAATCGTTAATGAAATGATAGATGGTCGTAGAGTCAAACCGTGGCCAGCTAATAAAGTAATAATAAATAAACTAGCAGAAGCTGGAATTAATATCCCGATTGTTAAATCTGGCAAAAATAAGTCTAATTATAAAAATTCAATGAAACAGTTTCTTTACAATCACAAAACAACGGTCGGAATAAAAACACCAGCGGATGGATGGGCTAGGTTTGGTGCTTGGTTTTCTAAGAAAATAGCAAAAAAAAATTTAGCACCACCACCATTTCCACCAGCGGAAGAAAAAGAAGAACCACAACCAGAACCACAACCAGAACCACAACCACAACCACAACCAGAAGAACCAGAAGAACAACCGCCAGCCGACGATGAGGATGTGAAAGACTTAATAACTCAATTCCAAAATATACCACCACAAGGCGGGACGGGCTACCGCGGGCTAATGACGGACGAAATAGACAACATTATGAAAAAGCACGATTGGTATTTAGGGACTGTTGCTAGCGACGAAATAAACAAATTGAATCCAGAAAAAAGAAAGAAGTATGGCTTTATTATGAACTTAGATAAGTCTAGTCAAGCGGGCTCACATTGGATTGCTGTTTGGGTTGACCTGATTAAAGATGACTCTATTGAAATCTACGACCCGCTCGCACTGTATAAGCCGACCGAGCTATTTCTACACCAAATGAAACAGCTCGTTGAAAAGAGTAAGCCGAGCACATACCTGCTTATGAAGGTTAATCAAGTTAAAAACCAAAGTGATACAACGGATACTTGCGGGTGGCATAGTATTAGGTTTCTTAAAGAAAGAGCTAAGGGAAACCGCTTTAAATTTGCCAGCGGTTGGACTGACTTAAAAGAAAAAGAAGCGGAGGAGTTGAAATCCCAGAATGGGTATGGTTTTGATACATATATATAGCAGGGGCAAGCCCCCGCACCCCCTCCGTTGTGGTAATTAAAACAAAAAAATATATTTTCTATTATATATCCAAAATTAGAGGTGCGGAGACTAGTCTCTGCGATGGAGTATAGAGGCGGGCGAAGTAGTGGCATCTATTACATAAACAGTAAAAATAGGATAAACGGCACGGATAGTGATTTCACTCACTCCATTGATATGAAAGGGTTAGATAATCCAACACACTGTAAAATACTTCATATCTATGTGCCGAAGTCGTATTATTCCGTCGCCAGTCCTTATAATACTTTTATTCTGAGTGAAGATGGCAACGAGGCGGTCATTACGATACCCGAAGGAAACTATACAATGAACAACTTAAAAAATAAGCTAGCCGAGGTGCTAACCGCAGAAAGCCCCAATGACTACACATACACAATAACAAGCAACAACACCAACACCGACCCAGAAGACGGCAAGCTATTATTTACTGTGGCAGACAACGGAGGAATACAACCGCGGTTTGTTTTTGACGACGAAACTCGTATTCACGAAATTATGGGGTTTGAGCGGTCTTCTACTTATTTCTTTGCTAATAATACCATTAGGTCGCCAAATGTCATAATCTTGACTGGCGAAAAAACCTTGTATCTACAAAGCGACCTCGTCGGTGAAGGTGATAATCACGTGCTCCAAGAAATATACACAGCGAACGAAATCCCATTCGGCTCTGTTATCTATGACGGAAGCGGGTCGGAGTATGGCAAAAGATTATCCACTAGTTCAAGCAATGTGTATCGGTTCTATTTGACTGACGAAAATGACCAACCCATTAATCTCAACGGTCTCGGCATTGTAATGACATTGTTGATTTACAGAGAAACGAATTATTTTAATTTATTTACCTCATTTTTCAATTTGTTGAAATCTAGATAATTTAATTTAAACAAAAGTGAATATATATGAATAAAGATGACAACAAGATATAAAAATGGAAAAATATATCGTATTGTTGGTGGAGAAGGAAAGCAATACATAGGAAGCACTTGTATTCAATTGAGTAAGCGAATTTACCAACACAAACAACTAGCGAAAAGAAAACCTGAATATCCATTATATCAATATTTTAATGAGATAGGATGGGATAATGCTCGTATTGTGCTCGTTGAAGAATATGAATGTAATAATAAAGAACAGTTGTTATCTAGAGAGCAATATTGGATTGAACAATTAAAACCAGACCTAAATAAGCGGGATGCTGATGCTATATGCGAGCACGGAAAATATAGATATTATTGTGTCTCGTGTAATGGAAAAGGTATATGCGAGCATAAAAAAAGACAAGAACGGTGTATTGAATGTAAGGGTAGTCAAATCTGCCAACACGAAAAAATAAAATCAAGATGTATTGAGTGTGGTGGTGGCGAAATATGTAATCATCAAAAAAGAAAAGATGGATGTATAGAATGTAAGCCGAATAATTTTTGCGAACACAAAAAAATTAGGGGAAATTGTGCTGAATGTGGTGAGTGGGAATGTAATGTGTGTAATATAAAACTAAGTAGCAGGAGGAATTTTAATAATCATATGATTTCAAAAAGACATATTAATAAGACTAATAATTAATTTTGGAATTATTTATTTTTTTTCTCGTATTACAATATATAGCAACCTTTTGAAAACATTAAAAAACAAGAAGACAAAATGCCTACACTTTGGGGTGGGGAATTGGATTTCAGCAAGACTGACTACATCAGTGCTTCTTATCGCTTGAATAAGCTTACCCCTCGTGAGGGTGCGGGAGCTATTGCGATTACTACCGCAGGAGGACAAGAAAGCAACTTTGACCTTATCAGCAGGCCATTTAACTTAGCCCGCTCTGTTTTGAGTTTTACTTATGCCCCACCAGCAATCGCTGCGAACTATAATAAATGCTATATGGATTGCTTGGCTCCTATTAGACAAATTCAACTTCAAACCCGTGGCGGTGTTTATCTGTGCGATGTAAATGAAGTTGGTAATTTTACAAAGATTGTGTGGAAGGCCGAAACTTCTATGGAGGACTTTCTGACACTTGAAAACCACGATAATGGAAGTGGTTCGGGATGTATGCTCCAAAAGTGTAATGCCAATAATAAAATTGATGTTTCACTAACCACAGGAACTAGAACAAACTTTCGTGCTATGACTGATGGAGCAGATAATGTAGCAGCTAGAACTTTGGCAATGTTTCCAGAACCTCCTACAAATGCTCGCCGACACAATGATTTAGCCTTGGCTGATGGAACTGGTGCAATCTCTGTCGTTGATGTCGCTTACATTGAGCCTAAGTATTTCTCGGCTGGTGCTGCTACTTCTGCTGAGCCTTCTATCGCTGTTAAGATTAATCTTGGTATGCTTTACAATACCATTTTTGCTCTTGATAAGACTATTATGTTTCCAGAGATTTTGAATATGCGGATTGTGTGGCAACAAACCCCTAAAATTTATTATTACAATAACGACCCCTTATCAACTGGCGGAGGAGTTCTTGTTGCCGCCGCTGGTAATGTTTCAGTCACTAACCTTAACTTATTTTTGGCGGTGGAAACAAATCCCGATGTCATTCAATCAATTCAACAAAAGGTGGCGAGTGCTGAGGGTATGAGTTTTAATATTGATTATCCTTATGTTTATAAAAATTCCATTGCTCAATCCACTACACAAAACATTATTCTCCGCTTTGATAGAGGACACGGAAAAAGGTTGAAGAAAATTTATCACACACTCTTTCACAACACCGAAAACAAGAATACAGCTTATGATATTGATAACAGAGCAACTGCTAAGACTACCAGTTTCCACACCACACTTGACGGGGCGCGACTTCAAGAATTTGAAATATTTCCCGCTTCTTTTGAAGATTATATGTGCTTGAAACCTAAACTTGAAGGTTCTGTTTTGATGAATTCAAATGTATATCAATACAACTGGTTCTGGGTTGATACTTGGGATAATACTCGCCCGCTGTGGAGCAAAGACCAAAATGAGATTAGCGGGCTTGACCTTTCCAATGAGAGACGATGGGAGTTCATTAGCACTACACAGAATAATGCTCATCAGCACGTAAGTGTAGCAATCACTCAGCGGGAAGTTCAGGTTAAGGCAAATATGATTACCATTTCGTAACCGCCAGTGAGGTAAGATGTAATTATTCATTTTTGATAGTTAATTTATTTTTTTAACAATATAGATAGAGACTGCCGCCTCTATAACTCCGCACAGTAAAATACATTTTTTGAGGTCGTAGGTGGTTTTTGAAAAAAAGCACCTACAATGAGCCACCAACGAAATTTAGTCGCAGAAAATCCGAAAGGAGAATTCGTGAATGTCAAAGTGGGGTATGACGGACACATTGAAACCAATAATATGAAAACCGCCTTTGGTGAAGCATTAACCAGTTCATTAACACCAGTTGTTCAGGAAATATTCCCCTACACAGTTAATACAAGGATATGGACATTAACGGAAACAAAGGCGACCGTTTCATTTGATACGAATATGGCTAAATTAGAAACAGAAGGAAAGGCTAATGCTAGTGCGATATTGTCTAGCAAAAAAAGAATAAAATACAGAACGGGTATGGGGGTTCTATGTCGCTTTACTGCCTTATGGGAAACAGATGAAACCAAAGACTATCGTTCATATATTGGAATAGGCGAAAGCGATGCCAACAACGGCTTCTATTTTTGGAAACAGAATGATTTAGGAATGTTCATTCTTCATTCAATAGCAGGAACTGACACATTCATAGCACAAGAAGACTGGGATGACCCTTGTGATGGAACAGGAGATATGCCCGATCTAGATTGGACGAAGGGAAATGTATTTCAAATTCAATTCCAATACTTGGGCTTTGGAGCTATACGGTTTTCAATTGAGAACCCAGAGACTGGCGAATTTCAATTAATACACACTATTAAATATGCGAATGCTCATACAGGAGTTAGTCTGAGGAATACAACTTTACCCTTTTCCGCTGGTATATATAATTCTGGTGCGGATGATGGTGTCCAAATTCTAAAAACTGCTAGTGTTTGTTTGTTTGTTGAAGGCCCCAATGTTGTCAATTCTAGTATATCAAATGAAGCGGAAGGAGAAAAAAAGGCGAGCACTACTGAAAGCCCAATTCTAACAATAAAAAATAAAACAACTTTTAATGGTGTTGCTACCAATTATTCAATTGTTTATCCAACTCTCGTGAGTATATCAAACGAAGATAATAAAGTCAATATAGTGCGAATTGTGAAAACGACTGGAACACTTACGGGCCAGAACTTCGTTGATATTGATGCCAAAACTTCAATCGTATCAAAGGATAACAGTGCTACCGCTTTGGGTGGAGCTGTTATTAGCGATGTTATTGTTAAACTTTATGTTAATGCTACTTCTAGCCAGCTTATTGACTTGCGAACTTACGACATACAACTCGCACCTGGCGAAAATCTAACATTTTTACAAAAGTCTGTATCTACTGTCGCAAATGGAGGAAATGTGAGTGCTATCGTTAATTTCTTAGAAGATCACTGAACCTTTTGAAAAAGCTTCACCAAAAAAAATAAAATAATAAGTTTTAGAATTACAATTGAAGCTGTTTGAATATTTCTTTTTTTAGCTCTGGATAGTTATCTAGAAATGGTTGCTTTGCCATCCATCTTAAATATTGTGTATCAAATACAACCACATCGGCGACTGTCTTTCCCTTATATTTTCCCATAGGTATCTTTCCTTGTTCTTGAAGTTTCTTGTTTTCTGATTTGTATTCATTAATGTGCCCATCAATTACTTGCTTAATTTCTTGTAAAGTAAATGTTCTGTCTTTGTTGCTGACAGATAGCTGTTCAAATTTTTCACAAAGCTTTTGCATCGGTGAGTGTAGAGTAGTGAGTATATAGTAGGAAGTATAAAAAATAAAAAAATTAAATAATTAATATAGGATACGTTTTGAAAACGTAGCTTTGCAATGAGTGAGTGGATTGCCTTCGTTAAGGCTTACTCTGCTAAGCATAACATAAGCTATGGTGAAGCATTGAAAAAGGCGAGCAAAGAATATAAGAAACAGAGGGGAGGCAGTGCGGAGTTATCAGAGGATGTATATTTGTCTTCGTCGGATAGAAAGGGTGCTGACGGATGGAAGCCAGTCGCCAGCAAAGAAAAGTCAACGGTGTATGAAAAAGATGGCAAAGCTATTGTAGCATTTAGAGGCTCAGTAGATAAGAGAGACTTACTTACAGATGTTGCATTAGTAAAGGGAGTATTGAAAAGAACACCGAGATATAAAGAAGAGCAGAAGCTGGTTAATGAGGTTATAAAGAAATATGGTAAGGATAATGTAGAGCTGACGGGTCATTCACTAGGTGGCACGATAGCAAAAGATTTAAGCAGACAAACGGGTGTAAGGGCGACCACATACAACAAAGGTAGTAGCACAAGAGACCTCATTGAAGGAGTGATTGACCGAGTGGCTGTTAAAGTAAATCCAAAAGGTAAAAGGGCTAAGACTGCTAAGCTAACGACGAACTACCGAACCGCATTTGACCCTGTTTCGTTAATGGGTGCTACGGCGGTAAATACAAAACTAGTCAAGCCGACGAGGGGTGTTCATACGATTAGAAGCTTCAAAGGTAAAGGAGCCAAAAAAATATATTTATGACTTTCATAATTCATTTGATAGTCCAATATCGTTCAAGCAGGTGGCACGACTTAAAGCAACATATAACAAATTCATTGACAGTAGGTCTAGATTTATCCACACTGGTGTTGTTCGGCCTTGTGAGCAGTGGATGGTGGATGAGAATGTCGGCTGGATGTCAGCATACGGTTTCTTGTCTGGTATCGTTTTTTTTCTATCAAATTTCTGCTCAATATCGTCAATCGTAATGAATATATGTTCTTTGGTATCCCTAGTAATAGTGTGAATATCGCCGTTATGAACTTTTTTTGTATTACAACGAAACACGACCTGATGACCTGTTTTAAGAGGTTTATTTTGTAGCATTTTGTTATTGCTTTCATTAACATTGTTGTTAGAGTGGTGTAATATTAAAGGTGGGTTTTTGTCAGTTGGTTTAGGGTGTGGCTTAACTTGCTTATTAAGAGCATCTAATTCTTCAAGTGTTAGTATATCAGGTAGGCAGTCTTTTGCTTTATGTTGGCTAAGCTCATTACCACCTATTTTGTAATAGTCTTCTACCTTATTTAAGATAGATTGTAGAACTAGGTCTTTGGCCTGTCTGTAATTTGTGTCAAGATTTATTTTTGTAAATAGCTTGAAAGTTTTTGACTTGTGGAATGGTTCGGATGTCGGGTCTGGGCAAGGAAGCTGAGCTAAGTGGCCAAACAGAATAATAGATACACCGCCGAATGGTCTGTTGATTTTGGTGTATTTTCTGAGCATATGGTCCAGACTTTCTAAATTCTTGGAAGTAAGCATAGAAACTTCATCAATGGTTATTCGGTGATTAATTGCTTCTTCGCCAACTGGTATCGGTAGCGGAAGTCTATGACATAGCATTGTTAGTATTTTTTGGAGTGTATATTCAGAATTAATAACTTGGCGGGCATTGTGTGTCATAGCGGTTGATAAAGTCTTTTTGTCTTTGAAATATGTGTTAGTGTATTTTGATGGCTGACCAGTTAGGTATTTAATCATTTCAGATTTACCCGTTCCAGCTTTGCCGTGAATAAGTAAGAGTTCTTGTTCGGGTAAAGGTTTGTATTCGTCTTTGGTGCTATAATCTGGAAGCTCTGTATCCTCAAAGGCGGAGAACTCTGGATATTGTTTATGTGGTGTTTCTAAGAATTTTTGTAATGGTAGTGTGTCTTTGAAACCGCTATGTCGCTGGTATGTTATCCGTGGTTCGCCGTTTATGTAGGAAACGAAGCAAGTCATATTTAGCTGTGGTGCTATAAACTCATCCTGTTCTTTAACCTCGGGGCGAAATTCTTTTCCTGTTTTCATATATTCACCTTCGTATGCTATACTGTCTGTATTAGAATATAGTAAAGTTCGCCCAGTATTTACAAGCTTTAACATTTGGTTATGAAGAACTATTTTTTGGTATGCTAGCACATAGCCAGTTAAATGAGACATTTGAAATATGTTATCTGTTTGGTTTGTGTCTTGATATGTGTATATCATTCGCTCTGGTAGTAGGTCGTTGCCCATTTCAGCATACTTACTTTTATCGTATTTAACTCGTTTCAGGAATAATAACCTATATCCTTTTTCTTTCATCATAAAATGTATTCGCTCGTTGTATGTTTTTGAAATGGTAGATACTTGCTGAGTTCGGTGTATGTTCTTGTTCAAAGAGCCTACCAGTAAGTTGGTTGCTTTGGCTAAGGTATCGTGTTCATAGCCAGGCTTATCAAAG
The DNA here is from genome assembly GCA_019918135.1 of Paulinella micropora. Lineage (NCBI taxonomy): Eukaryota > Cercozoa > Imbricatea > Euglyphida > Paulinellidae > Paulinella > Paulinella micropora. The sequence goes on from WBZZ01005075.1 coordinate 9,801, forward strand.
TAGTAATCTTGCATATTTGATATGTGTTCTGTGAAAGTTTTGAATGGGTTAAAGTGGTCGTCTGCTACATAGAGTCTCTTAATAAAGATGGTAACTCCTTGGTCAAACATATATAGCAATGCGGGTATGGGTTGGCATTGGGTTCCTTTTGTGGTGTAGCCGTTGAAGAAGGTTGGCACTGTAAGGTGCTTTTGGTCGTAATCAAAAACAGCATAACCGTGTAGAGGCTTTATCTTATTGTAGTATTCTTGGGTAAGGTCCTGGTTTATATTAATTATGTTGCGAGGAGCTGTTGGATATTCATTGAAGTAAAAAGACATTTCACCCAGATTACCTAACGAAGCATTTGTATAGGCTTTGACCATATCAATCTGGTGTATCTTATTGGGGTTTTTGGTGTGATGCTTAAAGATATGATGAAACGGTATTTGACCAGATTTTACGTGTCTTAATATATTGGGTTCAGTGATTTGTGTATGGTATTTGTGTTTGTGTTTGTTAATAAGACATTCTATGAATACCTGTTTGAAGTATGAAGGCAATGACCAAGCGGGAGTATCTTTGGGGACGAATGATGCGTGTTTGAAGCGGTCTAAGCATTTGTAGTTTAGTTTGTTTTCTTTATCAACTATTCCAATAATGTTTCCAGATTGGTCCGTCATTGAATAGCATTCCTTTTGTTCTAGCTCCATTTGGGTTTGTAGGCTGTTGAGTTCTTCCTGTGATATCCATTTGTTCTCGTATTGGTTTGTAGATAGTTTCACATTGCTGGCTTCGTGGTTAGTAGCATATTGGGGCCGTGGCTCTGGTATGTTTTCGTTAATATCGTATAATAGTTCAATAGACTTAATGTGTTGGATACAGATGTCTTTTTGTTTTCCTTTTATTAATGTGGCGTGATAATCGCTACATCTGATTATTATCTGTTTTGGGTATTGTTTGGTAGATGCTCGCCACAGTATATTCATACCATCAAATACATAAATCCTACATCGGATAAAGTCTTCCATTTCTGTTAGGTCCTTTTCTGTCGCATATTTGATGTCCTTAAAGCGGTCTAGTATTATATCATCTCGCTTTCGTTTTCTATTGTTTGGGTTTGGAAAGTCTTTCATAATACATTCTAGCACACAGTTTATTTCACCCTGTGCCATTGGTATGACAGCATTATTTAGCGGATTAACTTGGTCAATTGTAATAACTTTAAGGTCTTTGTCTTCTCTTTGTTCGTAAAACCTTGCTTGCCGTTCTACAAAGTTTCTAACCGCATTGATTGTTCGCTTCAATACATTAGCTTGGTATATTCCTCTAACTGGTCCGTGATATCCTTCATAATCCAGATGGACTAAATAGCTTGTATTTGGGTTTAGCTGTTGGAGCTGAGCTTCCCACCCCTGGGCATATTGTATAACGAGTGAGCCTTGTCTGCCGACGAGTTCGGGGTGGCCACCTGTTAATCTGTTTATAAGTCGCAGGGCGGTTGGAGTGGTAATGCGATACCATCTTCTTTTGCCTATTTGTCTGATGTAGTCTCCTCGTTGCTCAATATTGTAGAGCTGAAATAGTTCTGGTTGGTATTGGTCCATTGTATATAGATAGGCAGGATAAATTTTTTGAAAAATAATTATTTAATGCTTTACATATATTATATGGATGTGTTTAGATGTAAAATACTTTACCGATAAAAAAAATTGTTGATTAATTTGACTTGCTCAGTCGCTCTTCTAACTCCTGTATCTTCCTTTTGTATTCTTCTATATCTTGTGTGTATTGTATTAACTTCTGTGCTTTGGTTCGCCGTTCTTCGTTTAGGCGGTCTTTATTACGGTAATAGTATGCGAGAGCTTTCTCATTATTCCTTTTTCTCCTTTCGTCTCCTTCGTATATCTTTGGTCGTGGCATCTTATATATATATGTAATATTATTTTTATAAATTAATATTGTAAATAGCCATTCTCATATTTAGTTGTTTTAATGCTTCACTACATATACACATTTTGATATTTTCTTTTCGTGTTCTTGCTTGTTTTTCTTCTAACTCTTTTTCTTTCTCCCTCCAAAAGTCATTCGCTTTTTTGTATCTATTTATCATTTCTTCCCTAGTAAAATGATTAACTGTCAAGTTGTCTGCTTTCGCTTCTGGAAAATGCTTGTTGTATTCTTCTTTCATTTCTTTATCAGCTTGTATAAATAAAGACATCGTGTCATTCATACTATTTTGGTTTTGTTTTCTTTGTCTGCTTCTGATTTTTTTGCTTGGCATCTTTTATATATGTAATATTATTTTTATAAATGTAAATATTTCAGTATTTGTAAAAACGGGGGGATAATGCTGTTATCTCTTTATACGACTGACTTTGTCAATAATGGCAAACTATGGCAAAATTCAGGACGATAAAAAGGGGGGGGTGATGTGGGGACCACAGAAACCCCCCCCCCTTTCCTCCCCGTTTTTTGCTCGAACCTCAAGACAACAGAATCCCAAAGCATTCCAAGCCCCGAAGTGCGATGGACCTAGAAGGAAATGAAAACAAGCGACTTCTGCATGCAGAATTGCAACCGAAATGTAATCTATCCTTTTTCTTCTGCTTCTTTCTTCCTTCTCTACGTGACTGCAAAAACACTTTCAACGACCGGCGGGTCACAGAGACACTTCTTTCGTGTCAGGTATATCTGTATGTGATCATGCTCGTGTCTGTACATGTGCTGTGCAGACTCTTCGCGATTGACTATCGCCTTCGCGGCATGGATGGTAATTGTTACATTTGCGTCGTTGGCGGGCGTCGTCGCAATGACTGACAAGACAAATCGAACTGTCCCTGACCTTACTGACCTCAGCACGCCGAACACAGAATCTGGAGTAATCGGTGAGTTTGATGTGGCGGCGAAGGGTGGGAAGAAGAAAGACAGAAAGGAGCCAACTACTACTAGTACTACGCCAACTACTACTAGTACTACGCCAACTAGTGCTACGCTCACTTGCAGTCGAGTTCGCTGCACTATGGCAAATTTAAATTGCGTCGCTAACTCCGATTGCAGGCAGTGCGTCCAATCCTCCGATTGCTGCAGCGGTTTATGCCAAACTGGTTCATGTGTGTGCCTGGCAAGTGCGGCTACTTGTACTAAGGACGAAGAATGCTGCGTGGGCGCGTGCAAGTCGGGCCAATGTGATGACGGTGGTACCTCGGGCGATACTTGTAGCACAGATAGAGATTGTGCCAATCGAGTTTGTGTAGGAGGACAGTGTGCTTATGGTAGTACTGATGTAAGTTCTGCGATTGTCAGATGCCCTGCTGGGAAATATGCTGTCAGCGGTGGAGGGGCTTGCTACGATGATGATGAGTTTATAGTATCTGTCTCGTACGGCGACGAAGCGTGGGTCTTCGCTTGTGATGAAGATAACGAGGCAGGTTTGGCGGAGGTTACGTGCTGCTCTTAAATCTTAAGCTACTAATCGTACTGAGATGAACTATAGAAGGAAGGATTGTCCACAAGGGGTGTGACGCAAGTTATCTGCACTCACCAAACGCAAACACAACGTGCAGGAGCACTAGTTTTGACCTGCGCGTAACAGGGCCTGCTTGTGAACTTGCGTTACTAGACAATAAGAGTAATATAGCTAGATTTATCTATCTTTGACCGGCCCGTAACGGCCTGTTTGTGAATTTGCGTGACTAGATAGTAGTAATAATAACTAGATGTATCTATCTGCAGACACGTAACAGTGTGGGAGCACTAATTTTGACCTGCCCGTAAAGTGCCTGTGTGTGCGCGTTTGCGCTATGCATCAGGTAACAGTCACTCAATAATAATAAAAGATTCTTATTCCAATGTTATAATGATTACATTTAGTACCTGATTTAAATAATAATCATTATTAATAATGCACAGCTGACTAGGTCGGATGTGTGGCAGTCATGATTAATATTACTAATATAGGTAATTAACACCGTAGTAAAATCTCCAAAAATTATTCACGCTTAAGTGTACGGTCCACTCGATCCACCCAGGTGGATGTAATTTTTTTTGGCGATTATCAGTTAAAAATTATATGAAAACCGTTGTATAAACAAGGCTCATAACACGTTATATATTAATAAATTGAAGGGGTTCCGGAAAAGCAGGGTAGGGAAACTAGCCTGTTAACAGGAGGCTCCGGGATCACAGTTGATCTCACACCATTTTTACTGAGCTGAGCTGAGACTCATGATTCAAAAGAAACCAAATTGGTAAAATATTAATATAAACTTGAAAAATAGGCAATTTGCCACCAATATTAATATTGCTGTTGACATTCAAGACAACAAAAAAAATTGATTTTTCTGTTTTGGTTGGAATTTCAGTTTTGGTTGGAATTTTGATTTTGGGTGAAAATTTGAATTTTTCAAATTAACGGCTATATTCGTCCGCAAAATATCGTAAATTTTCGCGAAATGTTACCGTTAAATTTGAAAATTTGAATTTTTGTCACAAACATGAAAAACTGTCACAAAAATGAAAATCTGACACAAAATGAAAAACTAATTTTTGTTGTCTTGAATGTCAACAGCAATACTAGAAAATCACTCTAGTATGTACGAATAACTAAAACCTTTATAACGGTAATAAGGGTCTAAATTTACAAAGGTCACAACGCTCCCCCTTAAATTTAGATCACTTAGCATTAGTGGGTACATTATGTCGGAAACGGAGTTCCGTGACTCATAAAAAAATATACTATCCTCAACGATAGCTCAATGGAAGAGCAAGTCACAGTCTGTAATATAACCAAACACAATCCTCAAAAAAGAATCATCGGATGTCTCGTTATAATTTAATCATAGTATTTTCTATTAACCCTAGCTAGGGTTAATGTTAATAATAATAGCATGATATAATATTATTTTCACCCCCCCCCCCTCCCCCCTTCCTCTCTCTCTCAGCTCGTCGAGTCTCTCTACCGTAGCATTGGCAAGACTCTGCTGAGGTCACTATTAAATTATTAATATTAATAGTTTCATTTCACCTGTCGCGGCAAGGCTTTTCGTGATTCAAGTCCTCCACGCGGCTGGCTTCACTGAGTGCTTATTAACTTGGGTCGGAGTGCTCTGGTCAAATATTGAGAAGACTCAGTCAAAGCAACTAAGCCGAAAATTGATCTAGGCTTTAGTGAATTTTGCATTCTGAGAAGGCTGCTTTGAACTTATCATAGTGAAGTCAACTTATGATCTTCGAATCCTGCGTCATCCGAGACTGCTTATGACAGCTCTGATGATGAGCTTGCCCGCGGCTGGTGCCCAAGTTGACTAGCTAGTTGAACCTCTTGTCTACCAACCACCACCACCCCTCCGTCCTCCCCCCCCCCCCCCCCCCCCGGCCGCTCCGTGACACGTATTAATATGAAAATAATATTAATTAGTATTAATATCAGTAAGTCACTGTTCCTGTTTGTGCTCTAAAGTTCTTCCCTTACTCTGCTTCCCATTATTAATACAAGTGCAGGGTGCAGTTTCTGCTTCAAAATGTTCAAATACCCCCCCCCCTGCCCTATCTCTTTCAAACATCCACCGTTGAATACTCTATTAATACCCCCCCCCCCCCCAACACACACACACACACACGCGCGACTTCAGAGCCTGGTTTTGTTACAAAGGTCTTCAGTGTACGAAGAATATTAATATTACAACTCACTACTATATATTATTATCAATAATATTTCCGACAATAAATTTCCATATGCATGATTACTTTCAATATCATCTTTTCCACAGTAACATCCACTATTTAGTTTTAGAGATCTGTAGTTTTCCAGGAAAATTTTAGACCCCCCCCCCTTCCCCCCATTTTTAGACTTAATTTTTTATCTCATGATGAAAATGTAAAACAGGAAAGTCACATCCAGCGTAATCCGAGTCGAAGTGACCGTAAGAGAAAATCATGCTTACGACCGCAGAACCCACAGAGTAGTATATAAACATGCGATATATCGTTCAAAGGAGCAGCCCATGAGCAAAAACATGCTAAATATTTGGTTCAAAGTGTGGTGAATACATTTATGGGTGTAGATGTAGGTATGTAAGAACGTATGATGTATGCATGTATGTGTATATGCATGCATGTCTGTCTGTATGTATGTTTGTTTGTGTGTATGTATGTATGTTTGTATGTATATATGTATGTATGTACGTAGTATGTTTATTTATGTTTATTTATGTATGTATGTTTACGTCGGTATGTATATATGTATGTACGTATGTTTATGCATGTACATGCGTATGTATGTATGTATGTATGTATGTATGTATGTATGTATGTTTATTTATGTTTATTTATGTATTTATGTTTACGTCGGTATGTATATATGTATGTACGTATGTTTATGTATGTACATGCGTATGTATGTATGTATGTATGTATGTATGTATGTATGTATGTATGTATGTATATGTATGTATGTATGTATATGCATGTATGTATTTATGTATATGTATCTATCTAGGTATGTAGGTATGTATGTATTTATGTATATGTATCTATGTAGGTATGCAGGTATGTATGTGTGCACGTCTTTGTATGCATGTATGTACGTGTGTATGTATGAACGTACCACAGTGTATGTATGTATCTATGTATGTGTATGTATGTATGTATGTTTGCATGTATGTATGTATGTATGTATGTATGTATGTATATAGGTATATATGTATGATATGTATGTATGTATGTATGTATTATATGTATGGATGGTATGTATATGGATGGATGGTATGTATGTAATAACTATGTCTCTTTGTAGGTAAGGTATGTATGTCTATATTATGTATGAATTTATGTATGTATGTATGTATGCATATATATTTATCTATGTATGTATGTATGTATGTATGTATGTACGTTTGTGTGTATGTATGTATTTATGCATGTATGCATTTATGTACGTATGTGTGTAAGTATGTAATAAGTATGTATTTATGTATTAAGTGCATGCAATATATGTATGTATGCATGTATGCATGTATGAACGTATGTATGTAGGCATGCGTATGTGTGCATGTATGCATGCATGTACATACATATGTACATGTACATACATATGTACATGTATAGACATACATACATACATACATGCATGCATGCATACATGCATGCACATACATACATACATACAAACATACATACATACGTACATACAAACATACATACATACAAAAAAACATAATCATACATATATATACATAAATACATACATACAAACATACAAACATGCATACAAACAAACTGAAAGCGGCCCGCATATTCGACCTAAAAGACGATACATCGTTTGGCAAAGAAGCATGCCCACGGACCGGCAGGGGACGTAGAGAAGGCCAACTTAGCTTGAATCGACTACTACTACTACTACTACTACTACTACTACTACTACTACTACTACTACTACTACTACTACTACTACTACTACTACTACTACTACTACTACTACCACTACTACTACTAAGCTAAGCTAAGCTAAGCTATTAAGGGTAACTGTTTCTTTTTCAGCCAACTGGAAAAACGATAAAAATAACCCGATAATGATACAGAGTTTGCCGTCATAACCGCGTTAAATTTATGATTTAACCCGAATTACAGCTTCAACATAAGAGTGGAGGCAGAACGTATTATACGAATCGGAAAACACAAGGCTTTTTTGTTTTAACGAGACTTCTACTACTACTACTACTACTACTACTACTACTACTACTACTACTACTACTACTACTACTAGGCCAGGCTAAAAGTTATACTTGTTTTTTTCTTATTTAGCTAACGGGAAAACCGATAAAAATAACCCGATAATGAGGCAGAGTTTGCTATCATGACCGCGAAAAATTTATGTTTCAACCCAAATTACAGCTTCAACATAAGAGTGGAGGCAGAACGTATTGTACAAATAGGATAAACACAAGGCTTTTTTGTTTTAACGAGACTTCTACTACTACTACTACTACTACTACTACCACTACTACTACTACTACTACTACTACTACTACTACTGCTACTACTACTACTGCTGCTACTACTACTACTACTACTACTACTACTACTACTACTACTACTACTACTACTACAAGGGCTAAAAGGTTTACTGTTTTTTCTTATTTAGCTACTGGGAAAAACTACTAGTACTACTACTAATACTACAACTACTACAACTACTACTACTACTACTACTACTACTACTACTACTACTACTACTACTACTACCACTACTACTACTACTACTACTACTACTACTACTACTACTACTACTACTACTACTACTACTACTACTACTACTACTACTACTACTACTACTACTACTACTAGGCTAGGCTAAAAGGGATAACTGTTTTTTCTTATTCAGCCAACAGGAAAAACGATAAAAATAACCCGATAACGATGCAGTGTTTGCAATCATAACCGCGTTCAATTTATGTTTTAACCTGAATTACAGCTTCAACATAAGAGTGGAGAGCAGAACGGTTACACAAATCGCAAAACACGAGGCTTTTTTTGATTTAACTAGGTAATCCTACTACTACTACTACTACTACTACTACTACTACTACTACTACTACTACTAGGCTAGGCTAGGCTAGTAAGGGTAACTGTTTTTTCTTATTCAGCCAACGGAAAAACGATAAAAATAACCCGATAATGAGTGTTTGCAATCATAACCGCGTTAAATTTTATGTCTACTACTACTACTACTACTACCACCACCACTACTACTACTACTACTACTACTACTACTACTACTTACTTACTTACTTTACTACTACTACTTACTACTTACTACTTACTACTTACTACTTACTTACTACTTTTACTACTTTTACTACTTACTACTTACTACTTACTACTTACTACTTACTACTTACTTACTACTTACTACTTACTACTTACTACTTACTACTTACTACTTACTACTTACTACTTACTACTTACTACCAACTACCAACTACCAACTACTAACTACCAACTACTTACTACCAACTACTGTACCAACTACCAACTAACTACCAACTACCAACTACCAACTACCAACTACCAACTACCAACTACCAACTACCAAACTACCAACTACCAACTACCAACTACCAACTACCAACTACCAACTACCAACTACCAACTACCAACTACCAACTACCAACTACCAACTACCAACTACCAAACTACCAACTACCAACTACCAACTACCAACTACCAACTACCAACTACCAACTACCAACTACCAACTACCAACTACCAACTACCAACTACCAACTACCAACTACCAACTACCAACTACCAAACTACCAACTACCAACTACCAACTACCAACTACCAACTACCAACTACCAACTACCAACTACCAACTACCAACTACCAACTACCAACTACCAACTACCAACTACCAACTACCAACTACCAACTACCAAACTACCAACTACCAACTACCAACTACCAACTACCAACTACCAACTACCAACTACCAACTACCAACTACCAACTACCAACTACCAACTACCAACTACCAACTACCAACTACCAACTACCAACTACCAACTACCAACTACCAACTACCAACTACCAACTACCAACTACCAACTACCAACTACCAACTACCAACTACCAACTACCAACTACCAACTACCAAACTACCAACTACCAACTACCAACTACCAACTACCAACTACCAACTACCAACTACCAACTACCAACTACCAACTACCAACTACCAACTACCAACTACCAACTACCAACTACCAACTACCAACTACCAACTACTAACTACTAACTACTAACTACTAACTACTAACTACTAACTACTAACTACTAACTACTAACTACTAACTACTAACTACTAACTACTAACTACTAACTACTAACTACTAACTACTAACTACTAACTACTAACTACTAACTACTAACTACTAACTACTAACTACTAACTACTAACTACTAACTACTAACTACTAACTACTAACTACTAACTACTAACTACTAACTACTAACTACTAACTACTAACTACTAACTACTAACTACTAACTACTAACTACTAACTACTAACTACTAACTACTAACTACTAAACTACTAAACTACTAACTACTAACTACTAACTACTAACTACTAACTACTAACTACTAACTACTAAACTACTAACTACTAACTACTAACTACTAACTACTAACTACTAACTACTAACTACTAACTACTAACTACTAACTACTAACTACTAACTACTAACTACTAACTACTAACTACTAACTACTAACTACTAACTACTAACTACTAACTACTAACTACTAACTACTAACTACTAACTACTAACTACTAACTACTAACTACTAACTACTAACTACTAACTACTAACTACTAACTACTAACTACTAACTACTAACTACTAACTACTAACTACTAACTACTAACTACTAACTACTAACTACTAACTACTAACTACTAACTACTAACTACTAACTACTAACTACTAACTACTAACTACTAACTACTAACTACTAACTACTAACTACTAACTACTAACTACTAACTACTAGAACTACTAACTACTAACTACTAACTACTAACTACTAACTACTAACTACTAACTACTAACTACTAACTACTAACTACTAACTACTAAACTACTAACTACTAACTACTAACTACTAACTACTAACTACTAACTACTAACTACTAACTACTAACTACTAACTACTAACTACTAACTACTAACTACTAACTACTAACTACTAACTACTAACTACTAACTACTAAACTACTAACTACTAACTACTAACTACTAACTACTAACTCTACTATAACTACTAACTACTAACTACTACTAACTACTAACTACTAACTACTAACTACTAACTACTAACTACTAACTACTAACTACTAACTACTAAACTACTAACTACTAACTACTAACTACTAACTACTAACTACTAAACTACTAACTACTAACTACTAACTACTAACTACTAACTACTAACTACTAACTACTAACTACTAACTACTAACTACTAACTACTAACTACTAACTACTAACTACTAACTACTAACTACTAACTACTAACTACTAACTACTAACTACTAACTACTAACTACTAACTACTAACTACTAACTACTAACTACTAACTACTAACTACTAACTACTAACTACTAACTACTAACTACTAACTACTAACTACTAACTACTAACTACTAACTACTAACTACTAACTACTAACTACTAAACTACTAACTACTAACTACTAACTACTAACTACTAACTACTAACTACTAACTACTAACTACTAACTACTAACTACTAACTACTAACTACTAACTACTAACTACTACACTACTAACTACTAACTACTAACTACTAACTACTAACTACTAAAAACTACTAACTACTAACTACTAACTACTAACTACTAACTACTAACTACTAACTACTAAACTAACTATAACTACTAACTACTAACTACTAACTACTAAACTAACTAAACTACTAACTACTAACTACTAACTACTAACTACTAACTACTAACTACTAACTACTAACTACTAACTACTAACTACTAACTACTAACTACTAACTACTAACTACTAAACTACTAACTACTAACTACTAACTACTAACTACTAACTACTAACTACTAACTAACTACTAAACTACTAACTACTAACTACTAACTACTAACTACTAACTACTAACTACTAACTACTAACTACTAACTACTAACTACTAAACTACTAACTACTAACTACTAACTACTAACTAACTAACTACTAACTACTAACTACTAACTAACTAACTACTAACTACTAACTACTAACTACTAACTACTAACTACTAACTACTAACTACTACTTAACTACTAACTACTAACTACTAACTACTAACTACTAACTACTAACTACTAACTACTAACTACTAACTACTAACTACTAACTACTAACTACTAACTACTAACTACTAACTACTAACTACTAACTACTAACTACTAACTACTAAACTAATACTAACTACTAACTACTAACTACTAACTACTAACTACTAACTACTAACTACTACTACAACTACTAACTAACTAACTACTAACTACTAACTACTAAACTACTAAACTACTAAACTAACTACTAACTACTAACTACTAACTACTAAACTACTAACTACTAACTACTAACTACTAACTACTAACTACTAACTACTAACTACTAACTACTAACTACTAACTAACTACTAACTACTAACTACTACTACTAACTACTAACTACTAACTACTAACTACTAACTACTAACTACTAACTACTAACTACTAACTACTAAACTACTAACTAACTACTAACTACTAACTACTAAAACTACTAACTACTAACTACTAACTAACTACTAACTACTACTAACTAAACTACTAACTACTAACTAACTACTAACTACTAACTACAAAAATAACTAAAACTAACTAAAACTAACTACAATACTAACTATAAAAACTAAAACTAACTAACTAACTAACTAAAACTAACACTAACAAACTATAACTACTAACACAACTAAAACAACTAAACATAACTAAACTAAACTAACTAAAACTAACAACTAAACAAAAAAAAAAAAAAAACTAACAACTAAAACTAACAACTAAACAAACTAACAACAACAAACTAAACAACTAAAAATAACAAACTAAACAACTAAACACTAACAACTAACAACTAAACAACTAAACAACTAACAACTAACAACTAAACAAACTAACACTAAACAATAAACACTAAACTAAACAAACTACTAACTAACAACTAAACTAACATAACAACTAACAACTAACTAACTAACTAACTAAACAACTAACAACTAAACTAACTAACTAACTAACAACTAAAACAACTAAACTACTAACTAACTAACTATACTACAACTATACTACTAACACTAACTAACTAACACTACAACTACAACTACAACTAACAACTAACATACTAACACTACTAACTACTAACTAACTAACTATACTACTACTACTAACATACTAACAAACTAACTAACTAACTAACTAACTACTAACTACTAACTACTAAACAAAACTAACTACTAACTAAAACTAACTACTAACTATACTAAAACTAAACTAACTACACTAAACTAACTACTAACTACTAACTACTAACTTACTAACTAAACTAACTTACTAAACTACTAACTAACTAACTAACTTAACTAACTAACTATACTAATACTAACTTAACTAACTTAACTAACTACTAACTAACTAACTAAACTAAACTAACTAACTAACTAAACTAACTATACTAACTATACTAACTAAATTCTAACTATAAACTAACTAACTAAACTATAACTAACTAACTAACTAAACTAAACTAACTACTACTAACTACTAACTAAACTACTAACTTAACTAACTTACTAACTTACTAACTTACTAACTTACTAACTATAACTAACTAACTAACTAACTAAACTAACTAACTAACTAACAACTAACTACTAACTAACAACTAACAACTAACTACTAACTAACAACTAACAACTAACAACTAACAACTAACAACTAACAACTAACAACTAACAACTAACAACTAACAACTAACAACTAACAACTAACAACTAACCAACTAACAACTAACAACTAACAACTAAAAAACTAACAACTAACAACTAAACTAACTAACAACTAACAACTAACAACTAAACAACTAACAACTAACAAACTAACAACTAACAACTAAAAACAACTAACAACTAACAACTAACAACTAACAACCTAACAACTAACAACTAACAACTAACAACTAACAACTAACAACTAACAACTTAACAACTAACAACTAACAACTAACAACTAACAACTAACAACTAACAACTAACAACTAACAACTAACAACTAACAACTAACAACTAACAACTAACAACTAACAACCTAACAACTATAACTAACTAACTAACTAACACTAACTAACTACTAACTACTAACTACTAACTACTAACTACTAACTACTATACTACTAACTACTACTAACTACTAACTACTAACTACTAACTACTAACTACTAACTACTAACTAACTACTAACTACTAACTACTAACTTACTAACTTACTAACTTACTAACTTTAACTAACTTACTAACTTAACTAACTAACTAACTAAAAACTAACTAACTAACTAACTAACTAACTAACTAACTAACTAACTAACTAACTA
>WBZZ01005076.1:0-5000 GCA_019918135.1 Paulinella micropora
AAGACTTAAAATCATCTACGATTGTGCCAATCATTTTATAATATCTTCCGACGAAAACTTTTTACTCTTTTGAGAAAAGTTTTTATTGATTTTTACATTATACAATGACTGCCCCACTGGTAAATCGTGTTTTATGTCTTGTCTATTAACGTATAACCATTGAAGTCTATGACGTTTGGTTCTTCCCTTTTCTTCTCTTTTATTTCTCTTTGTTTCTGTCAGGCATTACATACTGCTCAGGATTTGGTAGTGCATCTCTTGGCGTTGTTATGTCACAAAACCTCTTGCTGTTTGGTTTTTTTACATAAAGTTTGTTTTGCAGTATTTGGAATGTATGCCCTGTTCTGCGAACTTGTCAAGGTTCCAAGTTTGTCCCCCGTAGTCTATGCTTGACATGTGCTTTTGGTTATATTAGGGTTTTGATTTTTCAAAAATAAAAATAAATATATCTATATACATATATATATTTTATCTATATACTAATATATATTATATCCTTAACATAAAATTTATATCGTTTTTTCATATGGTGATATTTAGTCCTTCAACGAGCCTCTGGAGTTGTTTCATCCTTGCTATGTCAACCTTCTCCTTTTCCATTTTCTCCTTTGCTTTCTTGAATATAACATCCTTGTTCTTGTAGTAGTAGTCCTTAGCACTCTGCTGTGCTTTCTCTTTGTTTTTTATATTATAAATTTTCATTCGTTCTGAATTCCTTTGCCTGATTTCTTCGTCTGTAAATAATTTGGTTCTACCCATCGTATGTATTTGTTTTTTGAATTTTCAAAAACAATAACAATATATATGTAATATAATATTTCATTTCTTTAAATAATATTTATTCTTTTATTTACAAACTTTCAATACAGAGCAAATTTTTTTTGGAAAAAGATAAGGGGGCTCAGCACACCTAGAAAGAATAAGAAAAGGGAGATAATGGAGACTAGTATTGATAGTTTGAGAAAAAGTGTGATTTTCTAGTTTCGCTAGTTTTGGTTGATTAATAGGAGAGCGAAAAATGAATAAATGTGCTAAATTTATTTATATAAATATAAAGATAAGTGTGAGAAAGTAATACCTATAGTAGTCACTCACTGACTCACACTTAGCAATTGCAGACGAACTGGTAGGTAGATAGGTAGGTAGGAGTACTGGTAGGTTGGTAGGTAGGTAGGTAGGTAGGTCGACAGACAAATTAGCTATAGGTAGGTCGGTAGTAGGTATGTAGTATGTATGTATACGTAGGTAGGTAGGTAGGTAGATAGGTAGATAGGTAGTTAGGTATGTAGGTAGGTAAGTAGGTAGGTAGGTAGGTAGGCAGGTAGACAGTATGAACAACAGACAAACAGACAGACAGACAGACAGACAGAGGGTGAAGAAAGAAAGAACATAAAGAAACTAGGCTAGAAAGAAAGAAAGAAAGACAGAAAGAAAGACAGAAAGAAAGACAGAAAGAAAGACAGAAAGTAAAGAAAGAAAGACAGAAAGAGAGAAAGACAGAAAGAAAGAAAGACAGAAGGAAAGAAGGAAGGAAGGAAAGAAGGAAGGAAAAGGAAGGAAAAGGAAGGAAGGAAGGAAAAGGAAGGAAGGAGGAAGGAAGCAAGGGAGGGGAGAAAGTGGAGAAAGTAGGACGAGAATTTAGAATAGAAAGAAGACAGGAAGGGAAAGTATACGCAGACAAATTTGTCCGACAAAAAAGTACATGAACTTCACGGGTAGTGGCTTGTTATTTTTTGCGACACTTTGGTTAGCAAAAAGGCACTACTAAGGGTGTTTTAGGAATTCTGTGCAATCAGGCCTGAACCAAACCTTTTCACCAACCCTACTTTCACTACTACTACCTGCCTACTAAAAGGATAACTGTTTCTTTTCTTATTCAGCCAGGGGAAAACGATAAAAATAACCTGATAATGGTAACTGTTTTTTCTATTCAGCCAGGGAAAAACGATAAAAATAACCTGATAATGATGCAGAGTTTGCTATCATAACCGCGTTAAGTTTATGTTTTAACCCGAATTACAGCTTCAACATAAGAGTGAGAGCAGAACGTATTACACAAATCGCAAAACACTGCTACTACCTACGACTACAGACTCTACTACCACTACTACTACTACTACTACTACTACTACTACTACTACTACTACTACTACTACTACTACTACTACTACTACTACTACTACTACTACTACTACTACTACTACTACTACTACTACTACTACTACTACTACTACTACTACTACTACTACTACTACTACTACTACTACTACTACTACTACTACTACTACTACTACTACTACTACTACTACTACTACTACTACTACTACTACTACTACTACTACTACTACTACTACTACTACTACTACTACTACTACTACTACTACTACTACTACTACTACTACTCCTTCTACTAGGCCTAGGCATTCGGTTTAATGAAGTTAACAATTTAACCTCTGGTCGATCCATACAAATCGTTAGCTCAAGAGCTATTGATTTAACTAGATGGTGACCTACTACTACTACTACTACTACTAGTACTACTACTACTACTACTACTACTACTACTACTACTACTACTACTACTACTACTACTACTACTACTACTACTACTACTACTAGGCTAGGCTAGGCTAGGAAGGGTAACTGTTGTTTCTTATTCAGCCAACGGGGAAAACGATAAAAATAACCCGATAATGATGCAGTGTTTGCAATCATAACAGTGTTAAATTTATATTTTAACCCGAATTACAGCTTCACCATAAGAGTGGAGAGCAGAACGTATTACACAAATCGCAAAACACAAAACTTGTTTGATTTAACTAGGTAATCCTGATCCACTGTTTTGCAGGAAAGTTGCAACCCTAATTTTTCAATTGGGAAAAATTCCGACAGGGTTCGAGAACTACTACTACTAGGCTAGGCTAGTAAGGGTAACTGTTTTTCTTATTGAGCCGACGGGAAAAACGATAAAAATAACCCGATAATGATGCAGTGTTTGCAATCATAACCGCGTTAAATTTATGTTTTAACCCGAATTACAGCTTCAACATAAGAGTGGAGAGCAGAACGTATTACACAAATTGCAAAACACGAGGCTTCTTTGATTTAACTAGGTAATCCTGATCCACTGTTTTGCCGGAAGTTGCAACCCTAATTTTTCAATTGGGACAAATTCCGACAGGGTTCGAGAACTACTACTACTAGGCTAGTATGGGTAACTGTTTTTTTCTTATTCAGCCAACGGGAAAAAACGATAAAAATGACCCGATAATGATGCAGTGTTTGCAATCATAACCGCGTTAAATTTATGTTTTAACCCGAATTATAGCTTCTTCAACATAAGAGTGGAGAGCAGAACGTATTACACAAATCGCAAAACACGAGGCTTTTTTGATTTAACTAGGTAATCCTGATCCACTGTTTTGCCGGAAAGTTGCAACCCTAATTTTTCAATTGGGAAAAATTCCGACAGGGTTCGAGAATCGCACCTGGGGGCTTAAAGATGCTAGGCTAGTAAGGGTAACTGTTTTTTCTTATTCAGCCAACGGGAAAAAACGATAAAAATAAACCGATAATGATGCAGTGTTTGCAATCATAACCGCGTTAAATTTATGTTTTAACCCGAATTACTCCTTCTGTTCATGCTTGTTCACTACTGCTACTACTACTACTACTACTACTACTACTACTACTACTACTACTACTACTACTACTACTCCTACTACTCCTACTACTACTACTACTACTACTACTACTACTACTACTAGGCCTAGGCCTTCGGTTTAATGAAGTTAACATTTAACCTCTGGTCGATCCATACAAATCGTTAGCTCAAGAGCTATTGATTTAACTAGATGGTGACCTACGTCTCAAGTTATTAAAGATAATGAGAAATTATTTAAAATATTAAAGTATTAAAATAAAATGACTTAGAATAAAAATATTAAAATAAAATAAAATAATAATAATAATAGTGCTTCTCTGTCAATGGCTGATGCATTTCTGCACATGCGCCTCCATCGTCTCACCCGTGAGGGGAGTACGAAGAATTGACGATAAGCTCTAATGACACCCCCGCAAGGGCAGTTCCAACACTTCCAGACGGGCCGGTATGTTCAATGAAAATACTGGTCCAGACGGATCGGTATGTTCAATGAAAATACTGGTGGCACCGACGGGAATCGAACTGGCGACAGGGCCCAGATGGAATAATAATAATAATAATAATAATAATAATAATAATAATAATAATAATAATAATAAAAATAATAATAATAATAATAATAATAATAATAATAAACTACTACTACTACTACTACTACTACTACTACTACTACTGCTGCTACTGCTGCTGCTGCTGCTACTACTGCTACTGCTACTGCTACTGCTACTGCTACTGCTACTACTACTACTACTACTACTACTACTACTACTACTACTACTACTACTACTACCACTACTACTTTTACTACTTTTACTACTTTTACTACTTTTTCTACTACTACTACTACTACTACTGCTGCTGCTGCTACTGCTACTGACTACTGCTACTGCTACTGCTACTGCTGCTGCTGCTGCTACTACTACTACTAGTACTACTACTAGTACTACTACTAGTACTACTACTAGTACTACTACCACTACTACTACAACTACTAGTACTACTACTAGTACTACTACTAGTACTACTACTAGTACTAGTACTACTACTACTACTAGTACTACTACTACTACTAGTACTACTACTACTACTAGTACTACTACTACTACTCGTACTACTACTACTACTCGTACTACTACTACTACTCGTACTACTACTACTACTCGTACTACTACTACTACTCGTACTACTACTACTACTACTACTACTACTACTACTACTACTACTACTACTACTACTACTACTACTACTACTACTACTACTAGTACTACTACTACTACTAGTACTACTAGTAGTACTACTACTACTAGTACTACTACTACTACTACTACTACTAGTA
>WBZZ01005076.1:10000-52500 GCA_019918135.1 Paulinella micropora
TAATACTTTTATTAAAGAATACTTGCCATTTGTATCGAGGAGTTATTATAGCTATATTTATACATATATCACTTTCATCATCATCATCATCATCATCATCATCGTCATCACTATTATTATTATTATTATTTGGACACCGTGATAGCCCAGTGGTCAAGTTCTACCACCTGGGCCCTGTCGCCAGTTCGATTCCCGTCGGTGCCACCAGTATTTTCATTGAACATACCGGTCCGTCTGGAAGTGTTGGAACTGCCCGTGCGGGGGTGTCATTAGAGCCTATCGTCAATTCTTCGTACTCCCCTCACGGGTGAGACGATGGAGGCGCATGTGCAGATTTGCATCAGCCATTGACAGAGAAGCACTATTATTATTATTATTATTATTATTATTATTATTATTATTATTGACACCGTGATAGCCCAGTGTTCAAGTTCTACCACTGGGCCCTGTCGCCAGTTCGATTCCAGTCGGTGCCACCAGTATTTTCATTGAACATACCGGTCCGTCTGGAAGTGTTGGAACTGTCCTTGCGGGGGTGTCATAGAGCCTATCGTCAATTCTTCGTACTCCCCTCACGGGTGAGACGATGGAGGCGCATGTGCAGATTTGCATCAGCCATTGACAGAGAAGCACTATTATTATTATTATTATTATTATTATTATTATTATTATTCGTCTGGAAGTGTTGGAACTGCCCTTGCGGGGGTGTCATTAGAGCTTATCGTCAATTCTTCGTACTCCCCTCACGGGTGAGACGATGGAGGCGCATGTGCAGAAATGCATCAGCCATTGACAGAGAAGCACTATTATTATTATTATTATTATTATTATTATTATTATTAACTGTGACGCCAACTCATAACCCTTTGGTGGTAGATGCTGGGGAGGAGGGTCGTTGCGCGCGTAAAAGATCTTAAACTCCGCATATGCTGGTTGATAGCCCAGGACCCAGCAGACACCAGATTGTTATGGGTGGGGTTTCGAGGCAGCTCTAGCAACCGCGCTTGATGTATGCACTTGCACATTCGGTGACGTCTTGCAAGAGGTTGCTGTGACTGCGGAATAACCTCTGCTTAGTGCAGTCTTGCCCTCAGGAGCTCCATCGGTGGCCCCGATCATCAGGCGAGAGACTGACACGGGGGGGTGGAGGACCTCGAACAAGGGTATTGGAGGCTTATGTCCGTTGAGGATATGCCATTAGCTGCATCAGTACGCCTCAGATATAGTAAATCTGCCTTGGAGTGTTGACTGTGACATATTTGAGGGAAATCCCGATGAAAAAACCTAGTCACACTTGCTAAACAGAGTTCCAGCCCAATGGCCTCAAGGCGTTAAACTGTGACGCCAACTCATAATCCTTTGGTGGTAGATGCTGGGGAGGAGGGTAGTTGCGCGCGTAAAAGATCTTAAACTCCGCATATGCTGGTTGATAGCCCAGGACCCAGCAGACACCAGATTGTTATGAGTGGGGTTTCGAGGCAGCTCTAGCAACCGCGCTTGGTGTATGCACTTGCACATTCGGTGACGTCTTGCAAGAGGTTGCTGGGACTGCGGAATAACCTCGGCTTAGTGCAGTCTTGCCCTCAGGAGCTCCATCGGTGGCCCCGATCATCAGGCGAGAGACTGACACGGGGGTCCTTTCCCTCCTTTGTTCCACATCCTTCACTCGCCTCTGGCACTTTCTTTTCTACCCTTTACATTTTCTTCCTTTCTTTTCTTTCCTTCACCTCTCTTTATTTCTCTTCCCCGTTCTCATTCTGCTCCCTTTTCTTTCTCTCCTTTTCCCCTATTTTCTCCTCCTCTCTCCTTTTGAGTTACCTTTCTTTTGCTAATCTTTACTTTCACTCTTTTCCTTTGTTTACTCAGCCTTGGAAACGGGTGGTGACGTGGCAGTGTCGCAAAGGTTGGTGTGTGGTGAAAGTGTGAGTTCTCTAAAGAGACACACCGGCGCAATTATTAATATTATTGACAAGCAAGCAATTTGGGCCTTCGACAGTTAGATCAGCTTGTGACTTAGAAAACTATTTGCTGGTGGTTAGAGAGAGACTGCTCCTTGCATCCATTGGTTTGTTGTATTAATATCTATTCTGATTTTGCTTCATTGCATAAACCTCGTTTGATGTTGTTACCGTGAATAGATATTTAATATTAATAATAATATATTTTAACAACTAGTATCTAACGACATGACAATTGACGAAGGCCTCCGCAATGCTGCCCGTCGTTAACGAGCAACCGGGGCGGCGTCCCCCTCTTACCGGTCGTAGACTTACCACAACGCAGAATTTAACAATAATGAGGACAATTTCCGCTAGTCCAAACTACTTAAGTCAGAAACTTGAAGATGTACCGCCCAGAACTTGATCAGTGACCCATGTAACATACTGATATGGGTAAAAAGGGTAATGGTGAATTTGAAAACTAGTGGAACCAGTAACACTGAGAACAAATACTAAAATTGACTCACCGCATCATAAGTTAATAATTAATAGTATATACTAATACTTGAACAGCGGTAAGTAACAACTACCTAATCAGTGAGTAACTTCGTAAGGTAATTACTACTACTTGAAGTAATACTGGATCAAAAGTTGAATATAACTGAGGCCAGGCCCGGAAAGGGTCTAATTATTAATAATGTCCAATGCTCCCCCTTAAATTTAGACTCACTCCCTTACGAGTCAGTGTACCACCTTGATCCTTAAATCATGGCATAGCTTAGGAAGTTAGTTAGGTCAGTGATGGGATTAATATAACAGGTAAATACGTTAGTTAATCATAATAGTTCATAGTGTGGAAAAAGGGGAAATTACTGTGTGGGTGGCAGTGGTGGCGCCAATGCCAATATGTCACGTATGGACACCTGAAATTTTGGTCTTAGAGACCTGTACGAGCTGTTTCGTTCGTTTGGCGGGCTTTTGTCCGTGTTGCGTGTAAAATCTATTAAAGGACGTTTGGAGCTGGTTATCTAGTCAACTGGGGACGCCTGGGAGACGTTAAATAGGCTTCTAATATCATCAATACTGCTCAACTTCTTCAGGGTTGTGAGCCTTGTACGAGTGGAAGCACAACAACATCACCAACGTGATCCAAAGGAAAGGGTTCTACTGTCTGTGTCACACCCAAGAGTGATACAGCAGAAGGGAAGTCCTTCCAGCTGTGCTTCAGAACCACTGCGTAAATCATTGTGGTTGAACAGGAGGTAGAGCTCTACGGAGGTCAAGCTACCGACAGGAGGCAAGCGAGTGGTTAGCGGAGAGCTGAGGGCGATCCAGGCGGGTAGTAGTCTGAGCGGAGCTGCCGCGCTTCATGCGGGCGGCTCTGCAGAGGATACTACTCACTCTGGCCTGTCTGAGGCTGCAGAGGCTCTTCTCAATGCTGGCTCCGATCACGTGCCAGTACGGGCGCGCGATGGTATGACTGACGGGGGGTGCGAAGGCGATCTCAGGGTCCCTGCCGGGTCAGACTCCAAGCGAGCCTGAGGAGGAGTCTTCAAGAAGGTGAGAGTCGGAAGGAGGTGGTTGGAGGGTAAAGAACCGTGGGAGGATGATGAATTCTACGAATGGGACAGCGATGCCACATACGACTCCGATCAAGAAGAGGAAGTGGAAGCTCCTGCAGTGGTGCGGCAATACCGGGACCACCGGGCAGCGGTGGCGCATGAATTCCAACAGTATGGATCGGGACGTGGAAGGCTAGTAACCTTGGTGTACCAACGGCACCGGTGGAATTCGTACCTCGGTCGTGGATGCACGATATACCGTCTGGACCGGGGATAGTGGACCAGTATGTGGAGTGGCAGCTTAACTGGCTGGAGTTTAGAAGGCTCAAGTGTGGACGCGACCGACCGAAGGCGATGATGGTAAAGAGAGGAGTGAGCGGGACGAACACCGGTACCGGGGAGACAAAGACAATTGCTTCCCCGTAAACCCCTGATTCAGTTTATTAATTGCCTGAACCATTGAAGTACGGTCCGGAGACCTACGAGCTACCACCGGAACACCTGAGGCACAAGGATGACGAGCCCGTGGGAGTGGTCGAGGCTCGTTTGGACGGAAGATGCTATGGCACAACGTTCGGCCGGGACAGGTGCATGCGGACAAGGAAGGAAGCTGTTGAATCGGAGTACCAACAGGTAAGAGCAGACGCCGCTGGTCTACTCACTGGGGATATGATGTTCTGCACCAACCATCAAGACAAGAGAGAGCGCTATTACGTGGATGAGAGCATTCGGGCTAAGGCGCGGGAGTGGGCGCTGATGCCGGCGTATCGGCTGGTGATCGAGATGGAGGAACGTGGCCTTGGACACCTGGTTGGGCGAGCCAAACCGGACAAGATGGTGGAGCATCTAACGCGGCAGGAATCTCAGAAGCGAGAAGTGAATTGGGACCGATCGTTGGTGCCTCATGGCGATGGTGGAGGACTCTGTGGGGTACACCAACTTGGAGCTGCTGATGAACGCGGAGATGCAGCGGCAGTCCCTGGTGGCGAGTAAGATCTTCAAGATGAGTCGAACCCAGACGGGGAATCGGGTGAAGCAGATACGCGGCGACTGAGCCTACCAGCGATCGCAGGTGTTCAACGACCTGATTGAGAGCGTGGGGGTGCAACCACGGTACGCAGTACGGAACGATCCCAATAAGCAAGCTCTGGTGAAGGTATCGCAGAAGCATATCTGGGCGGGCGCGCGGAAACTGCTAAAGAGGGCGCAGTTGCCCTATGTGTACTTGGGCTATGCCCTACTGCACGTAGGATTGCTACATAACCTGTCGCCGCCGCCTGGGGGCAAAGAGCCAAGGCTGTTCACATTGTTCCCGTATGAAAAGAGGTGGACTTGCTATCCCTCCTGCACACCTTCGGATGTCTTTGCCATGTGGTACTGGACAAGAAGTACCATGGCTTGCGGAAGGAGGAAGATCGTTCGTTACCGGCCGCGTGGATGGGACTAGACCTGGAAACGTCGGCGCACATGGTGCTGGTCCAGGGGTAGTCAAGAGGTGGCGAGATGTGATCAATATTGACGAGGATCAGCCTGCCTGGCCCATCATACTTCAAATCTGGAAGGCAGCCGGACTAAAGCTGGACGAGGCTCTTGGTTACCCGATCAGCGACGACATGGAGGAGCTATTCGTGAGACCGGAAGCGAGCGAAGACAGCGATCGCGTGGTCGTGGTCAAGGAGGAGAAGGAAGAGGAAGGCAAGTTGAGACAGCCCGAGCCGGAGGAATCAACTGATGAACTGCGAGAGGTGACCCGCGGTATGAGCGTTGAAGTACCGGCGAAGGAAGGGGGATGGAAGTGGGCAAAACGAACCTATGGTCCAGAATGGAAGAGCAAGACCAGGAAGGGGGCCGTGGAAGGGGAATGCGAACCCATCCGTAAAGGCAAGAAGTTGCAGCAGGCCCATTTTGTGCGTTTCGAAGGTGAGAAGACGGAGAACGAGGTCGAGCAAATGCTAGACTCGGAAATACTAAAGTGGGCAGTGAGAGAGCGAGCGCTGGCGGCTACTTTTGCTCGCCGGTGGCGCAGAAGGAGGCTACAGCGTCAGGCAAGTTTGAGGATGCCCGAGCTCAGGAGATTGCTACCCTATGGGCGCAAAGATGTTTCCGGAGGCGCAAGAGGGAATCAGTACCGGCACGAGACTGGTGCCAAGGTAGATCAGATAAAGATGACGGGGAGGATTGCGCAACCTTGAACGATGAAGCGCATAAGGGAAAACGTTTGTGTGTAAGTACATAAGTTGGTATTAATGCCATCAAGGGGGAGCTTAGGAAATTAGTTAGGTGATGGGATTGATACAACCAGTAAATACGTTAGTTAATAATAATAGTTCATAGTGTGGAAAAAGGGGAAATTACTGGTGTGGGTGGCAGTGGTGGCGCCAATGCCAATATGTCACGTATGGACACCTGAAATTTTGGACTTAGAGACCTGTACGAGCTATTTCGTTCGTTTGGCGGGCTTTTGTCTGTGTTGCGTGTAAAATCTATTAAAGGACGTTTGGAGCTGGTTATCTAGTCAACTGGGGACGCCTGGGAGACGTTAAACCGGCTTCTAATATCAGCAATACTGTTCAACTTCAGCATAGTAACAACTGTAGCAAATAAACGAAACATATGTAGTTAGCTGCCCATCAAAAGTCTAATAAATGACCGCGAAGTTTTCACTTAATTTCAATACACGATTTATTTATTTAAGTGATTACTTTGAATATTACATAAAAGAAAATAAATTTAGGTACGATGGTTCCTGCGTAGTAAGCATTCTTGCATCTAATCAGTAACTTTTTACCTAGTCCCTCCGGTCAGAATTTTTTTTGGTAAAAGGGGGGTGTCAGCGTGCTTAACGCTAATCCCTTTTTTCGAACTGCTTGGTGTTGAGCCCGCGCGCTACAACCGGCACGTGTCGGGCACGACGTTGACGACGGGGCCCGCCGTCGCCCTGGTGGCCTGGGCGCGCGTGGGCGAGGCGCTGCTGCACAATGCCAGCGCCACGCACTACCGGCCGGCGTCCTGGGCCCGGGCCCCGGCCGACCCGTGCGGCCGACGACCGCCGCTCTCGCCCGCCTGGTACGTCCTGGCCCTGCTCGGCGGTGCCTGCGTGGGCGCTGGCGGCTGCTGGCTGGGCCGGAGGAAGCGGAGCTGCCGGGCACGCCGCTAGGCGGCAGGCCGGGGGGCGCGGGGGGACAAACACCCTGCCGGTCAGCAAAAAGGCCGGGGGGGCGCGCGCACTCCCCTTCTCCCGAGGCAGGAGGGGCAGGTCTCCTTCCTACCACGCCCGCCGCGGGCAGGGGACATACTCCTCACTTCCGTGCGGTGCTAGCGGCGAACCCTGCGTGCGGCCGTCTCCCGTGCTGACGGCGACCGCCAAACGGCGCGGCGCGGCTCCCCGCCCCAACGGCAGGCGCACGCCCGCCGGCCCGCGGGGGCCCGGGGGGGGGGGGGGGAAGGAGAAGGGGCTGCGCGAGAGCGAGGCAGAAGAGACTCCCTGCCGCCCCCTCCTCCCGTAGGCTGTTCTTCTTCCTCTCCCCGCCCTCGTGCACCCCGTGCCCGCCCGCCCCTCCCGCCCTCTGCCCCCCTCGCCGCACGGCCCCTCGCCGCTGCCCTGGCTGGTTCGAAGCAGTACCTTGTTCAAAGAAGCACAGGAGTCGGCGCGGTGGCAACACGTGCCCCCTCCCCCGCAGACTCGGAAGCAGCCCTCTCTCACCCCCGAGCAACCTCCCCTCGCCCAACGCCACCGCAAGCCTCATGCCGCGCGCTAGCTGGCTGTGCGGCCTGCTGAGCCTACTGGTAGTATCGGAAGGGCGCGCCCTAGTCTCGCCCGCGGACTTTGCCCTCTTCTTCCCTACTGCCGCTTCTTCTTCTCCCCCGGGCGCGACCCGGGCAGTCCCGCCCGGGCGGGCCGCTACGACCACGACCACCACCACCCGGCCGCCTCCGCTGAGCTCTGCACCCTCTACCACGACGACGACCACGACAACCAGCGCGACCGAGCCCCCCGCGCCGCCGCCGCCGACGACCACGACGACGACCACGACTACCAGCGCGACCGAGCCGCCCGCGCCGCCGCCGACGAAGACGATGACCACGACCACGACGACCGGCGCGACCGAGCCCCCCGCCACCGAGCCGCCCGCGCCGACGACGACCACGACCACCAGCGCGACCGAGCCCCCCGCGCCGACCACGACCACGACGACCGGCGCGACCGAGCCCCCCGCCACCGAGCCGCCCGCGGGCAAGGAGCCTTCCCCCCCCCGTGTTCCGTTCCGTGTGGGAGGTGGCCGCCGGCCAAGTGCTGCGCCTCCCGGCCTACCCCCTGGCCCCCGGAGCGTCCATCGCCTGGAGCGACGGCCAGGTCCTCGAGTGCGGGCGCTACCCGACCGGCTGCGAGCGTGTTTTCCCCACCGCCGGCCGCTACTACGCCACGACGCGGGCGCGCCTGGGCGGCTGGACCATGCAGGACGCCGAGGCAGCGACGCGCGAGTCCCTGGTAGCCATCACGAGCTGGGGGGGCGTCAGCCTACACCCCGCCTGGGGCAGCCACTTCCGGGGCTGCTGGCGCCTGACGAGCCTGCCGGCCGAGCCCCCGCTGGGCCTGGGCGAGGTGAGGTCCCTGGACCACTCCTTTGCGGGGGCTACTTCTTTTAACTCGCCGGTGGTATGCCAGTGGCGCCTGCCGGGCGTGACGTCGCTGCGCGCCGTCTTCGCCCAGGCCTCCGCCTTTAACCAGCCGCTGGACGCGTGGCGCACCGACCGGGTGACGGACCTGTCGGGCGCCTTCCTGGACGCCACGGCCTTCAACCAGCCCCTGGCCAGCTGGGACGTGCGGCGCGTCGAAAACCTAGCCGCCACCTTTAGCGGGGCGACCAGCTTTAACCAGCCGCTGGCTACCTGGCAGGTCGGCGCGGCGACGGACGCCCGGGCCCTCTTCTTCCAGGCCGCCTCTTTTGACCAGGACCTGAGTAGCTGGGCCCTGCCCCCGACCGTACTCTGCTCCCACTTTGCGCTCGGCAGCGCGCTGGCGCCCGCGCACCTGCCGGAAACGCTCCCCCCGTCCTGTGCCTAGTGTCGGCCACCCGCCCCTCTCTGCCCCTCCCCCCCCCCCCCCCTTCTCCCCCGCCCCTCGCTCTCTCTCCTCCCCCCCTAGTGCAGTGCCCGCACCTACGGAACCAGGACCAGCGCGTAACGCACGCCGCGCTAGTCTTGATCCGACTAAACAAGTACTGGCTACCGTTGGATGTCTGGTGTGCCGTACCGCAATCGCCAAGGAGAGAGCCAGCTGGTCCTGGTCTTTGCTCTGCGGCCGCTGCAACCCAGGCCCCTCGGCTTTGGGAGCCAGTGCTCCCGTGGCCAAGGCACTGGCGTGAGGGCCCGGGCCGCCCGCCAGGCAGCGCCCAGGGGGGCGGCACACCGCCTAAGGCAGACCACCCCTACGGAACCAGCACGTAACGCAGGACAGGCTGCGCTCGTCAGGTAAATAAAGCAACCTCGCTCGGCCGGCTGCTGACCAGCCAGGAATAACCAAATGCCCAGGCCAAGGAAGGGGAGAGGTCTTCGTGCGAAAGCCCGACAGAGTCTCGGCGCTGCAGACCAGTGTCGCTGCCCGTAACGTCGTGCACGCGGGAGTGCCCCGAGGGAAGCAACCGGCGACAGAGGCCGTAGGGTAGCGCCACGAAAAGACAAAGACAACCGTCTCATCCTGCTTGCCGGTTGCTGCCGGGCAGGGCCAGCCCCCCCCTCCCACTTGCGAGCGCGAGAGGGCCCGCTGCAGGGGGGGGCGGGCGCTCCCTCCCCCCCATCCCCCCCCCCCCCCCCGCGGTCCGCCCCCCCCCCCGCCTTCCCGCGGTCTTGGCACCCCCCCCGTCCGCGACGCAGGGTTCTCCCCCGCGAAGTACCAAAAATGCCAACGAAAACCATGGATCGCCGCTCTGCCCCCCCAGGTGGGCACACCTTGGGGTTCCCGACCGAGGTTTGGCGCCACCTCCGGGGCTACCTGGGCCGGTATCCCGAGCTGGGGGCGGTGAGCCCCGAACTGCGCCGATTCCTAGACAAGCCGGAGGCCTGGACGCGCTTTCGCCGTGCGGCGCTCCGCCTGGACACGGAGGCCGAGGTTTTAACCTTCCTGGCCTGGCCCGGCCGGGTCTGGGGCGAGGCCGGGGTCCAGGTGACGTGCCTTACACTGGGCTGCGCGGCGCTACGCGGTCTGGACGAACGGGGGAGAGGACTGTGTCCGTCTCGTCTGGTAGTGGATGAGGTACGCATAAGCAACAATCGCAACGGCGGCCCCCTCACGCACCAAGGTATTTCGGCCATGGGGAGGGTCTTTCCCTACATCAGGGCGCTCAACCTCAGCTCACACCCCCGCGTCACGCCACAAGTAATCCTGTGCTTGGCTGAGCTGCGAAACCTGCAGAAGCTTGACCTCACTAACGTTAGGTTCAATGTCTCTGTGCTCGCGCTCCTACAACTGCAGGACCTGCGGCGGCTAGCACTCTCCTGGGTCACGGACGAGAGACTGCAGTACTTGAGGGGCCTCTCTTCCCTGCAGGAGCTACGCCTCGCTTGTTGTTTCCAGCTCATCGGGAATCAAGTGCTACCGCCGATGCCTAGCCTGCAGAGACTTGACCTCCGCTCATGTGGCAGGCTCACCCACGATACACTTTTGCAGGGGTTGGACTCGCTACGAGAGCTGGACCTTAGTAACTGTACCAGCCTGCAGACGCTAGAAAACCTACCACCACTGTCAAACCTGCAAACACTTATCCTGAACAACTGTACGGCGCTCCCAGACGATTCGCTGCAACACTTAGCTGGGCTGAACGGGCTGCGGACACTGGACCTCAGCTTCTGTGCGCAGTTCGGTGATGGCTCACTGCAATACCTGGCGGGTCTGGGCAGCCTGAGGGAACTCCGCCTCAGCTTTTGTACGCAGCTCACGGACGCCGCGCTGCTCTACTGCCGGGGTCTGCGCAGCCTGCAGACACTGTACCTCAAACAGTGTACACAGCTCACTGACGCCGCGCTGCAGCACTGCTGGGATCTGCCCGAACTGCGGGAACTCCGGGGCTGTAGCCGGTTCAGTGACGCAGCTATACAGCAGCTACACGACTGGCGGCGCGATCACAACCTACCCATACTCCGCGTAGTGCCTGATTACTAAGAGGTGCCCGGTCGGCCCAAATTAACAAGAAGCAAGCTCTTCTGCCTAGACCGCTCGCCCTCTCTGCCTCTAGCCCCGCCCGTCGGGCTTAGCGTAATCAGACTTCCGGCTTACAGACGCTGCGCTGGAGCACTGCCGGGATCCGCCCCCCCCCCCCCCTGCGGACACTCTACCTCAACCGGTGTACGCAGCTCACGGACGATACACTGCGGGTCCTTGTGCAGGGGCTGCCAAACCTGCAAGAACCCCCTACGACCTCTCCGCAGAAGCGATGGAGCTGGACGAGATGGACAGGACGGCCAGGCAGGAGGGGGGGGGGGGGACAGGCCGTGAGCTGGCGGGGGGGGGGGGGGGGGCGGTATAGAGCCTGGTGCTGAGCGGTGGCCAGCACGTCGGCAGGACAATTCTGGCTCCGGGGGTGCGCGGCGCACCGCGGGCGGGGCGGAGAAAGCGGCTTACAATAAACACCGGTTTGGATACAAGCGACGGTGGGTGTCCCGCCCAATAACCCCGCACCAGCGCCCGACGAGGCCTCCTCGAAACACGCGGCAGTGTACGTGTTCGGCGGCTTTGGGGCATCACGTTCGGCCGAAACCTTGACCGCCGAAGGCTGGAAGGCTACTGTGTGGAGCCCGCCGACGGCCAGCAGCGGGCATTTGGGTCTAGTGCTGCGGGGCAAGCTGTATGTTGTGGGCGGGCGCAGGAGCGACGACGACGGCCAGCTGCTCCGCGCCGTGGAGTGCTACGACCCCCGCGAAAACCGCTGGGAGGCCAAGGCCAGCCTGCCGTCCGATTACGAGGACCTCACGGGCGCGGTCCTGCACGACCGTCTGTACGTCGTGCTGTCCGACCGAGATATGCACAACTCGCTGCTGGTGTACGACGAAAAGACCGACGCCTGGCTAACGCGCTGCGCTCCCCCCACCAAACGCCACCAGGCCCGGCTCGCGGCTTTGGGCAACTCTTTGTACCTGATCGGGGGCCACAACTACGACTGGAGCCTGCGCAAGGTCGAGAAGTACGACCCAGTGCGCAACGAGTGGCGGTCAGCGGGCAGGCTGCGCCGGGCTCGTCACGACTTCTCGGCTCAGGTCTTCCGGGGCCAGCTGTATGTCATCGGAGGCACCAACTTTGACCCAGACACCGAGATGGAGCTAGAGAAGGTAGAGCGCTACGACCCCAAGGTGCAGAAGTGGTGCTTCGTCGGTGATCTCAAGACGCCGCGTTCGGGCGCTTCGGCCTTCGTACTCAACAACAGCCTGTACGTGGCGGGCGGTACCTGCGACCTGGGTGACAATGCGCTCGCTTCCGTCGAACGCTTTGACGAGGCCACCGCTAAATGGTCACTAGAAAGTAAGCCTATGGTCGAGGAGCGTCTGGAGGCGTGCTGCGCCGTGCTTGCGCTTGAGCGTCCGGCCAAGCGCCAACGCCTTGAGTGAAAATTGTAAAATTAAAAGCAATTTCTTTTTGTTTCTTTCTTGTTTTTTGAATTTTAATACCGCAGGCGAGAGTCTTTTTTTCAAAATTTAAACGAAATTCTGTTTCACTCCGTCTTCGGAAGGACTGTCGCGCTCCACAGGAAGTCAAAGGTCAGCCAATGTCCGGCCGTGGGCTCGTGCACGAGGTTGTAGAACGCAGCCCTGTCTAGCGAACCCAGCCCGAAGACCGACAGCTCATAGCCGGCCCGGGTCAGCCAGTCGTAGACCACCAGCGCGTCGTGCTTGAAGCGGACGGGGTCGCACGTGTCCCACGGCTGGCCCTCGCGGCGGCACCACATGGCCCGGTTGTACTCGACAACAGCGCAAACCACGCGCCGGGCCTCAAACACGGCGCGCAGGCCCGACAGGACCTCGAACTCGCAGCCCTCCGTGTCAATCTTGAGTACCAGGCTGGTGTTAGCGGGCACCAAACCCGCGGCGTGTACCAGGTCGATGTCGGTAGTCGAGTTGTCGACGCCAGCAAAATAGTGGGTGGCGGCGTCCTCCTGGCCCTCGGCGTACGGCCAGGTCCCGAAGCAGCCGTTGCGCACGCGCACGCGCGCGTGCTGCGGTCTGCTGTAGTTGCCTGCCAGCACGTTGTGCACGCTAATCCTAGACAGCTCGCTCGCGGCCGCCGCGGCCTTGAGGAAGGCAACGCAGTGGGGCTGCGGTTCCACGGCTATGACAGGAACCCCTAACGAGGCGGCCAGGAGCGTGTAGAAGCCCGCGTTGGCGCCGATATCCATAAAGACCTGGTCGTGCGTCCGGGCACAAGGGCGATTGTCTGCCTTGCACTGCAAGACCTCGGTTAGCAGCTGTCCGATGTGCGGTTCGCTGGTTTGCAGAAAGCGCAGCATGGGGTCTACCACGCCTTTGGCTATCAGGTCCTGGTCCTCGGCCATGAAGAAGGCACGCGAAGACCCTGGGACCCTCACCTTGACTAAGCGGACGCTCTCCCCGGTGCGGAAGTAGCGTAGTGCTTGCTGCCTGGCGCCCGCAAAGGTCGCCAACAGGACCAGCAGGACAGCCATAAGGCAGAAATGTTCCGCTTGCTCACAAATGACCAAATGCGGTTTTATTCCAAAAAGATCTTGTCCGAATCCAGTGAACTTTGCGCCAAGTGCACAAGGTGCCGCAATTTGTGGACACTTTTTTTTTGCCGCAGATTGCGGCACACCAAGAAAGTTTTTTTTTCGCGAAGCGGCAAGACATTTTTAGCTACAGAAAAATTTTCGGGAGCCGAGGGCGGGCGGGGAATTTTTTGGCACATTTAATTTTTTCCCCGCCCGCTTTTCTTTCCCCAAAATTTTTCTCTAGCTACCTTCCAATTGCCGAAATGTCCTTTGGCCAAAATTTTTTTTTCACTGGTTCCGTAATTCGGCGAATTTCGCGACAAGTGCCACATGCGCCGCAACCTACGGGTAACTGATACTGCCCGTAATTTGCGGCACACCAAGAAAATTTTTTTCGCGATTTCGGCAATAACTGTTTAGCTACAGAAAAATTTTCGGGAGCCGAGGGTGGGCGGGGAATTTTTTGGCACATTTAATTTTTTCCCCGCCCGCTTTTCTTTCCCCAAAATTTTTCTCTAGCTACCTTCCAATTGTCGAAATGTCCTTCGCGAAAAAAAGTTTTTTTTCACTAGTTCCATGATTCGGCGAATTTCGCGACAAGTGCCACAAGGTGCCGCAACCGGTGGCCATTTTTTTTGCCGCAATTTATGGCCAAAGACTTAGCGGATTTTTTTTTCTTTTACCATCCCCACGGACACAAAAAACAAGAATGTCTGGAGAAACGGCCCCCTGCCACACACCAATGTCTGCACAAAGACCCCCCCCCGTTCTGTGACTACACAGGCGCAAGAAAGCAAAAAGCAAAAAAGAAATCTGGATTTTAATTATAATGATCAGTACACAATCTATTCCAACTCTTGGCAGTCCTCACAGAATCTCTCGCCATCCCGATAGACCCAGTGAGATTTGACGGGGCCTGTCACACCTTTTCCGAGCAGGTCCATCCAGGAAATAGACCCACTGTCGTAAGTGTCATGTTTCATATAGGCATCTCCCAGCAAGTTGAGCATAGGCACCGACACCATTTGTTTCAGCTTGGCTTCGATTTCGGTGCGGCTTTGCACGCAGAATAGCTCGCCTGTCAGCAGTAGCCACGCAGAAATGTTCAAGCTGCCACACTTCTCGCATTCGCGGTTGACGTCGTTGATCCGCAGGCTGAGCCGGATCTTGGTCTTGTTACTGTTGAGGCTGTGGTGCCAGTAGAATTCCAAAGACGTCGCAATGCGTTCATCCAGGTTGTAGCGTTTGCCTGCGTGGAGGTTCAGGCAGCCAGCCAGATCATAATCAACCTCATGTTCGTAATACTGGTTGGGGGTAGCGCCGTGGAGGCTGAATTTGGTGTAACCTCCCCTGAGGGCGATCTCTTCGATTGCGTCGGCCACCGGCAAGCGCACACTGGCCAGGTGTTCTTCCTGCGCTTCGGTCGCCAACGGGAGGAGACATTTGCGGAGGCTGCGACAGGTCGTGCCCAGTACGGCCACGGACGGCGGAGACCACGGGGACAGGTGTCGCAGCAGTTCCTCTGGCAGTGCGGTCAACTGCGCCACCAACGAACCCGTATGTCCTAGCTTGGGCTTTTTCTTCACAGGAACTGCTCTCATTGGCTAGCTAGTGTTCAAACACCGGAACAAACAAACAAAAAGAAAACGGGATACAGTGATGGGAAGAAGATTTAGGTTGGACGAGGGACAATTCTTTTTAAAAACAGGAATGCCTGTCTCACTCCCCCACCCCCATTCTCCAAGTTTGTGCACACGGCACGATACACACAGAAACGACAAACACACAAACACACACAATTGCACGGAATGATACACACACACAAATACACAGAATGATACACACACATACAAATACACAAAACGACACGTGCGAACATACAACACACACAAACACACACATGAATTTACAGAACACACAAACACACACAATTGCACAGAATGATACACACACACGAATAAACAGAACGACACGCGCGAACATACAAACACACACGCATGAATACACAGACAAACACACAAACACACACAATTGCACGGAATGATACACACACACGAATACACAGACAAACACACAAACACACACACACGAATACACAGACAAACACACAAACACACACACGAATACACATACACGAATACACAGAACATACAAAACACACACATGAATACACAGACAAACACACACAATTGCACAGAATGATACACACATACACGAACAAACAGAACTACACATACACGAATACACAGAACGACACGCGCGAACATACAAACACACACGCATGAATACACAGACAAACACACAAACACACACACGAATACACAGAACACACATACACACACAATTGCACAGAATGATACACACACACGAATAAACAGAACGACACGCGCGAACATACAAACACACACGCATGAATACACAGACAAACACACAAACACACACACGAATACACAGACAAACACACAAACACACACACGAATACACAGAACTACACATACACGAATACACAGAACATACAAAACACACACGCATGAATACACAGACAAACACACACAATTGCACAGAATGATACACACATACACGAATAAACAGAACTACACATACACGAATACACAGAACGACACGTGCGAACATACAAACACACATGCATGAATACACAGACAAACACACAAACACACACACGAATACACAGAACACACATACACACACAATTGCACAGAATGATACACACACACGAATAAACAGAACTACACATACACGAATACACAGAACATACAAAACACA
Source organism: Paulinella micropora (assembly GCA_019918135.1). Taxonomy (NCBI): domain Eukaryota; phylum Cercozoa; class Imbricatea; order Euglyphida; family Paulinellidae; genus Paulinella; species Paulinella micropora. The sequence continues at coordinate 25,997 of WBZZ01005076.1, forward strand.
CACACACACGAATACATATAACACACACACAAATACATAGAACGACACGTGCGAACATACAAACACACACACATAGTCGCTTTCTGTTTTTGTGGTGTAACAAAAACCCGCGCATTATGTCGGCCCTCCTCCCCGCCCCACGCAGCCCATTGGGAATTTACAATGTTGAGCCCATTGGGAATTCACAATGTTGAGCCAATTGGGGATGCTCAATGAGTTTTGGCATCGTAGTGGCCCCCCCGTACCCCGTACCCTGTGCGTGTGTGTGTCGTCGTGTGAATGTGAATTTGTGTGTAATGTGTCGTGTGTGTATCGTCGTGTGATGTCGTGTGTGGAATTTTGCATGTGTGAATTTTGTCGTACATGTGTGTGTCTGTGAATTCTTTTTGTCGTACATGTGTGTGTCTGAATTTTTGTAATGTGTCGTGTGTGTATCGTCGTGTGTGAAATTTTGCATGTGTGATTTTGTCGTATGTGTGTATCGTCGCGTGTGTGTATCGTCGTGTGTATGTGTGATTTTTTGTCGTACATGTGTGTGTCTGAAATTTTGTGTAATGTGTCGTGTATCGTCGCGTATCGTCGTGTGTGTGTGTGTTTTTTGTAGTACATGTTTGTGTGTGTGTCTGAATTTGTGTGTGTAATGTGTCGCGTATCGTCGTGTATCGTCGTGTATCGTCGTGTATCGTCGATGAATATACGAGTAAATTTGCGCGTGTGAATTTTGTCGTACATGTGTGTGTGTGAAAGGTTTGTGTTTGTATGTTGTCTGTGAGAGGTCTGTGTTTTTTCCGTGCGTGTGGTTTTTTTCCTATAATCTGTTTTATTTGGTGCACTCTGCGTCGGCTTATTTTCATGTCGGCAGTCGTTCGCCCAGCCCTTTTCTGCTTGAAATGTAAGCCCCGCGTTGGTAGATTTGGAGAGAGAGAACCCGTCGTGCTTCTTTTGGCCCTTGATCCACCCTACTTCGTTACTTTCTTTTTTCATGCTACACACGCCAACGACATTTCTTTTTTTAATTTTTTTTAAAAACAAAGAAAACCGATTTCCCTCTCTTCCTTTTCCTCAGACCTCTTTTTGCGCGCCGTTTCACACACATTCTTGTGGCATCCCCTGCGGGAAATGTTCTTTGCTCAAGGCACTATTCTGCGCAAAATAGCGGCAGCTGACAGAAGTACCAAAGCGCCAGGCACTGAGTCCTGGTCAAACTGGGTTGCCTCCATGAACATGCCGTTCGCGCGAGTAATCGTGCCAGTCCACCAAGCAGACAGCGGTTGGTTAAAGGCGGCGGCAAACGCGAACATGGCGGTCGTATCCCGCAGGTTGTTCGTGCGCCACGGCAAAGGGTGGTTGAACGCGGCCGCCCTCACGAAGGCCCCGCCCGCGTCCTGCACGCGGCTGACGTCCCAGCCAGCCAGGTCCTCATCGAACGCCGAGGCCATGGCAAAGGCCCCCCGCAACGTAATTACGTTCGACGTGTCCCAGGACCCCAAACCCCCCGAGCTGAAAACTTTGGCCATGGCAAAGCTCTGTTCTAGCGACGTGATCTTGTCGGTGTGCAAGGGCGCGCTGGACGGCAATCTTTGCAGGTTGCTGCAATTGTAGAAGTGCCGGCCGCTCGAGGGGTGCAGAATCACCTGGCCCCAGCTCACGATTTCCACCAGCGAATCGCGCGTGGCCTGCTCTGCTTGCTGCATGGTCCAGCCCGCCAGCGCCAGGGTCGAGGTGACAGTCACCAAACCACTGCTCGCATAAACGTGCCGGCACGGCAGTGGAGGTGTTGGGCAGCTCTCGTCGGGCCCGCCGTCACCCCAGTTCACGAAACCCTGAGATGACGGCACCACAATGGCGGGCAGTGTTAGGGCCTGCCCCTGCTCGACGGACCAACGGGACACGAAGAGCTCGTGTGCGCTCTGCCGCTCTAGCAAGTGACCTCGGCCGACCCGAGCGTAGCCTTGGCAGCGGCAGAGTGCAGGGTCGCCAGCACGGCTGACAGTAGCATTCTTTTTTGGGCGTGGTCCTTCTCTCTTTAATTTTTTGGTTCTTGCACGGCCTCTGGATGCCGGCGGGGGATGGTGGGGACATTAGGCGGCGTGGAAGAGTGGGGGGGGGGGGGGGGAGCCAACGGCTTGGGGAGGGGGGGAGGTTTCCATCGTAGCCAAGAACCAAAAAGGGATTCATCCCTCCCCCAAAGTTTTCTCTCGGAGCAAGCGGTAGAGGGGGGGGGGGGGGTTGGAGAAAGGTGCCGAGAGAGGGGGGGGGGGGGAGAATGGTGGGCGCACGGGAAAAGTGGAGGGGGGGGGGGGCCAGAGTTTCTGACCCCTTGGTCGGTTGTTGTTGTGCAGGGGGCGCGCCAAGAAAAGGGGATCATGTCACGCCTGTGTACGAATCTCCCCGCCAACAGCCATTGGACCATAACCCACAAGGAGCGCGAGTTTCTCCAAAGCGTTAGTACACTGTGCGAAGACTCGCCTGGCAAGTTCCTGCGGCTGCGCAATCACAAGACCTTGCGCGAGGGCGCGCGGCCGATGTCCTCAGCGTCGAACAGCCCATCCCCGGGGCGACTTCGCGCAGGTGTCGTGCAAGAACTTCGTGGGCGCCTCGACGTCCCGCGGCAAGAGCAAGGACTTCGGGTGCACCCGTCGTTGCTGGCGCGGTCGCCCACGGCGAACGTGCTGGTCACCGAAGGGCCTGTCGCTGCAGGAGTACGGGCTGGCGTCGACCCAGCTGACCTCGAAGCGGGGCAGGGCCTCCCGCGTGGTGCTGCGCGCGACCCTGCAGAGCCACTTCGTGTCGTGGTCGGAACGCGAGCCCGTGCTGCCCGAACGAACGACCGAGTTCACCAAGGGCTCGGCGGAGGGCGCGTCGCTGCTGGCGGACCACCTGCACACCATGGCGCTGCTGCGGCTGTGCCTGGCGCGCTACTCGGTGTGCCGCCAGGTGGTCAAGAACACGTTTGTGGTGAACCCGGCGGACAAGGCCGAAGAAACCTTGGGCGAGAAATCAGCGGGGCCGCTGATGGCGTGGCTGGAACACTGTGTACGCGCCGGCCTGGTGAGCACAAGCGTCCCGGCGCTGGTGCAAGGTTTGTTGACTAGCTCGCACAAGGCCCGCATGGGCGCCAAGTCCGACAACCGCCTGTACGTGGCGGTGGACCCCAAGTCCGAGGGCACGAACAAGAGCTTGCCGCGCTCGCTCAACTTTTTCCCGACGGGTTTCTACGTGCTGAACACCGTGTACCTGGCCACCGACGGCGAAATGACGTTCGTCGATTGGCTGCAGCGCGAGGCCAGGAGCGAGGGCCAGCTTTGTCTGGTGCTGGAGTCGGTGCTTTCGCTAGTTTCGCGCCTGTGCGACGCCCTGGCCGTGTTTGACCCCAACGAGAAGTACTCTGCTTAACTCCTCGCTGAACAAACCGACACCAACCCCCGCTTAACTTTCTGCTTAACTCCTCGCTGAACAAACCGACACCAACCCCCGCTTAACTTTCTGCTTAACTCCTCGCTGAACAAACCGACACCAACCCCGCTTAACTTTCTGCTTAACTCCTCGCTGAACAAACCGACACCAACCCCCGCTTAACTTTCTGCTTACTTACTTCATTCTTTTAAAATCTGTTTCATTTATCATATAACAATATGCCGAAGCCAAAATTGACTACTGACGAAATAATTAATATTATCATTTCATACACGAAAAAGAAACATAAGAATAAGAATGACTGACATTGTTGGACGACTGCCAGCAGACTTAAAGGAACACATTAAAGGCTTTGTTTATGGTGATATTTTTTACAGCACAGCCGATTTATGTATTAAGCACAATAGAATAAAATATAATAGTATAGAATGACAACACCACGAAAACCAAAAGCCCCCGTTGATTACAGCAAGGCCAGATTGTATGTAATCCGATCGCCTCACACTGATAAGGTTTATATTGGAGCAACTACACAACAACTGAGCAAACGGCTTTACTATCATAAAGACCACTTCAAACGATGGTTAAACGGGAAATGTCATTATGTATCTTCTTATGAAGTTGTACAAGCAGGAAATGCTTATATAGAACTTTTGAAGGAATGCCCGTGCGAAAACAGGGAACAATTAGCCAAATATGAAGGCGAAGCAATCCGTGATACTGCCAATTGTTGTAATAAGAGAGTTGAAGGACGAACGAGGAAAGAATATCGTGATGATAACAAACAAGCAATACAACAACGAATAAAAAATTACAACGAAACACACAAAGAAAAATTACAGCAACAACACAAGCAATATTATGAAGTAAACAAAGAAGCAATACAGCAACAAGAGAGAAAATATCGTGAAGATAATAAAGAAGCAATACAGCAACGAAAGAAAGAATATCACAAAGCAAATAAAGATAGAATTAACCAACAACGACGAGCAAGATACCAACAAAAAAAACAACAAATTAACAACGAACTCACACCGCCACCACGACCACAAAATATAATAATTTCGTTAGACCAGACAACAGAAACCGCCATAAAATAATTTCGTCAGGACTTTTACCGATACACCAGTTAAAAACCGAGACCCGCGCCACCAGTTTTTGGACGGCGGGATCACTTTTGTCCTTCCGTCCCGCAGTCTCAGACAAAAAGAAGACCAGATGACCGACAGCAGAAGCCTCGTCCCGAGATGTGCGCCAGAGACGGACGAAGATGTCCAACGCCGAATTAAAAGACGGAAACGAATGACAGACACTAACGAAATAAAAGCAGGGATTGAAAGAGCCGAAGGAGATATCAAAGCCTTCAACCACAGAATTGCCTCTCTGAAGAAACAACGAACCAAGAAACAGCAGGAATTAAAGGCTTTTCAAAAAGCACTCCAGGAAGCCAACGAGATTAATGAGGATACTGATATTTCCAAGGCTTTGAAACTCCGTCAAAAACATAATTTTACCCAATTGAAGCACCTTCAAAAATGGATTGAACAAAAAGGCCACAGAAAAATTCCTCACTTCAAAAGGCCTCATTATGACAGAGTTTTTCATTTAATTAATACAGGCGTGGATTTTGAAGATGCCCTCTCTCGCGTCGTTTCAAATCTTCACCCACCAGCCCTTCCCGCGTCTATGGAAGTTTCCGCGTCTTCGTCCTCCGTCTAATGTGTGTTTTTCAACACACTAAAATATTTATATGTGTTTTTCAGCACACCAAAAAATTTAATTGAATTTCTCAAAAATTTTTAATCAGAAACAAAAAAATAGAAACGAAAAACAGGAATAAAAAGAAGAAACAAAACAAAAAAACCCATTATTCAAAGAGATTTTATTCAATGCCTTTCTTTTTTTTCACTCGGCTACTCCGTCTCACCGGTTGGCTTACCCCGTTTTCGTCTATTAATTTATAACCTGCTTTCTTTTTCTCCGTCGTGGTTTCCTCTGTCTGCTTTGCTTCAGTTTGCTTTGCTTCGGGTTGCTTTGCTTCGGGTTGCTTTGCTTTGGGTTGCTTTGCTTCGGTTTTCTTTTGCTTAACAAAATCATTCACTATTATGGCCCCAATCCCGCTTATTTTTCTGAGTGTCGTATTTGTTATTTTTCCGCCGTAGTCATTCCAAATTGTATTTAATAACTCAAACTTATCTTCACGACTTGCTTTTTTGCCTAAGGGTTTATATTTGCCGTCGTCGTCCTCGTTTTCGCTTTCACTTTCGGCCCCTTTGACATTCAGACATAAATCAATTTTTCGCCTTAATTCCTCTAACTCGGTTTTTATTCCTTCTTCCATCATCTCGCGGGGGTCAGCCACATTAATCCACGAATAAGAAAAACTCATTAATAAATCGCCGTGTCCCAACACATTGGAGACCCAAGTATTAAAATTTGTTGTTTTCGGATTAGCAAAATTCGTATATGACAAACTCGCATACAATTTTCTTAACATACTGGTTCTCTGTGTGTAATCTGCCAGCCACGGGGAAACTTTTATTATTTGTTTGTTTAATTCGTTGTTTTTGTCTTTCGCGAGTTGCCCGTCGTCGTTGATTATTATTGCTTTCTTTTTCTTGAAGTAATTTCTTATTGCTTCCACTTTCTCAATTACGAATTCAGGAGTGAATAAAACAACAGGTCTTTCAGTCCAATTCTTTTTTGTCCCTCTCGTTTCTTTGCTAAGTTATCCACTCTCAGCCACGAAGGCTTATCAGGTATTAATTCATAAGTATTTTTACTGAAAATCTCAACAGGTCGTGCCCCTATTGCTAATATTAAAGCAAGCAACTTTAAATAAGGGTTATTGCTTAAAATCATTTCATTCATTTTTGCCATTACCTCCCGCACATCAATCTGAATTTTTTGTTCGTTTTTCTGTTTGACATCTTTTTTATACCCCTCAACTATTTTTATTCGTTCGTCTTCATTGATATTGAAATATTTGTCCAATTTACTCATTTCATAAACCTTCTTGCTTTGATTTGGACACTACAGTATATATTTTTTGCTCTGTGTCTGCTATGTTCAGTTGTTTGATAAATTTTCTGTCGTTTTCGTTCCACATTCTGCCCCGTGGTTGCTTCGTTCGCGTCCCGTGCCCGCAAGTTGTATATTAAACTCTTGCATATTTTTTCTCAATATGAAAAAAATATTTAATTATTAACTTTTTCTTTTTATTCCTTATGTTTTTTAATGATCATTAATCAATAATAGACATGTCTATATGGTATATCATAAATAAGCCTCAGAAACATATAAAACACACACAGGAAGACAGAAAACACACCTTTGTTTTACAATTACAAAAACACACATTTGTTTTTGCAAAAATACGACAAACTAAGCACACTAAGAGAGATTTAGTCAAAATGACGACAAAAACCATATAAATGAAACTTATATATATTTTATGATTATAAAATATGGTTTTTGTCGTCATTTTAACTAAATCTCTCTTAGTGTGCTTAGTTTGTCGTATTTTTGTAAAAACAAATGTGTGTTTTTGTAAAACAAAGGTGTGTTTTCTGTCTTCCTGTGTGTGTTTTATATGTTTCTGAGGCTTATTTCATGATATACAATATAGACCTGTCTATTATTGATAAATGATCATATATATATATAATATATATATATTACAAATTACAAATATTTCAAGTTGCAATATCTATATTGCCAAGTTACAATATCTACATTGAAAAGTTGAAATACATATATTGCCAAAAATCAATATGTATATTGCCAAGGTGTAATATATTCGCTATAATAATAAGCGGCCTGGCAATCTCCCAGTTGCAATATTTATATTGGATTGACAGGATTACGAGGAAAAAATTCTTTCCAACAGCAAGAATGCATAAGTTTCTCCACTTCCAACGACACGGACTGGACATCTGTACTTTGTCAATCTGAAGTTCGAACTTACAAAGCTTAGAGTGTCTCGGTGATCAAAAGATCCCGAGTGAGATCTACATGAGTCGACAACCATCAGATACTTGACTCTAAATTCACCAAGGATTTTCCAAAGTATCTGCTGCTTATGGAAGGGATTCCATTTCTTCCAAAACAGAAACATGGCTACAGAGATCTTTGAATTGTGTGTTCGCAATCGCTCTGTACATGGGATATGAACAAAGAAGTTTGTGTATTCAGCATGTGCTTCGGTTATCCACTGTATATCCATGTAAGGGGTCGTCCAGGAGGGGAAAAAAGTGGATAGGGGAAAATCTTTTGCCAGCCTGTAACCAGGTAGGGCACAAAATCATTTCTTTCTGCCACAAAAACCCGTGCCTGCATGGGCTTCACGCACATCAAGGTTGCTAAACTTTAAGCTCCACGCGTCACTCAGGTTTCTGCACTCGGAAACCCCTTCCCAAACATCTCACAAAGCCAACACACATACATCTCCTCCTCCACAACCTACATCTATAAAATAGGTTTCCTTTTTCACTCGAGCAGGAATTGCTCCCAAACAGGTGGCTAGAGACTGAGGGGTCAGCGTCCCTCCGATCCCGTCTCCGCACACTCCTAGGTCATTGTGAGACAAAGGTCCTCTGCATTGCCGTAACAATCGCACCTGCCAGGCAGGTGCTTTCGTAACAAACATATGGTTAGATGCATTGCAGCCCGGAGAAGCACATATCTTCCGCGAGAACAGGTTGGCTGTCCAACAGGACTTGCAAACCCACTTAGGCATCCAGGCATCCACTTCGACACCGACTCCAGACGTCTTGTGGTGGTCGAGACATGCGCACAAGAGAAAATATCACTTAGATTAATACAAATATTACGTAAACCGATTCAGCAACAACAACAACAACAACAACAACAAACGTCTATTTCTGATTTGGCAATATTTATATTGATAACTGGCAATATTTATATTGATATTTGGCAATATTGATATTGATATTTGACATTATTATTATTCAGATTTGGCAATATTTATATTGATATTTGGCGATGTATACATTCAAATATACCAATATATTGATATTCGGCAATATTTATATTATCACATTTAGCAATATTTATATTGATATTTGGCGATATTTATATTGATATTTGGTAAATTTATATAATGTATAAGTTATTGTTATTCTTATTATTATTATTATTATTACATATTGATGTATAAGTTATTGTTATTATTGTTATTATTATTATTATCATTCTCAAGACTTAGCCACCGCCTCCGCTGTGTGAAATCCCAAAAATCAATATATTAGTACAATATATTAGTAAAATTTGTGTTATATTGATATTTGGCAATCAGTATTTAAACATCTCTAGGAACCAAGTCTCTGTGACAAACCAAGCACCCGAAATCGCGATCATCGAAACATAGTGGCAAGAAATATTGCTCTCTACACGTAGGCTGTCCACATCTCCCATATACACCCTTCCCGTCACGACAACACAAACATAACATGCTTCTGAACTGGTTCGTATTTTCAAACGTACGCCTCAGATATAGTAAATCTGCCTTGGAGTGTTGACTGTGACATATTTGAGGGAAATCCCGATGAAAAAACCTAGTCACACTTGCTAAACAGAGTTCCAGCCCAATGGCCTCAAGGCGTTAAACTGTGACGCCAACTCATAACCCTTTGGTGGTAGATGCTGGGGAGGAGGGTCGTTGCGCGCGTAAAAGATCTTAAACTCCGCATATGCTGGTTGATAGCCCAGGACCCAGCAGACACCAGATTGTTATGGGTGGGGTTTCGAGGCAGCTCTAGCAACCGCGCTTGGTGTATGCACTTGCACATTCGGTGACGTCTTGCAAGAGGTTGCTGGGACTGCGGAATAACCTCGGCTTAATGCAGTCTTGCCCTCAGGAGCTCCATCGGTGGCCCCGATCATCAGGCGAGAGACTGACACGGGGGGGTGGAGGACCTCGAACAAGGGTATTGGAGGCTTATGTCCGTTGAGGATATGCCATTAGCTGCATCAGTACGCCTCAGATATAGTGTATTATTATTATTATTATTATTATTATTATTATTATTATTATTACTATTATTATTATTATTATTATTATTATTATTATTATTATTATTATTATTATTATTATTATATATATATATCTTGGACCTGCCAACGTAGGGCTTCATTTACCCCTCTGGAGGGGTAAAATATCATTTTTGTAATTAATAAAAACTTGCCCATGTTCACAAGAGGAAAATATGCCATGTTTTTCAAGTTTCAGCTCGTGCTGGAAAAAAAACATGACTACAAACAACGACCGGAAAGAAGAAATGAAGGGACGAAAAGCATGACAGGGTTGTTTGTGCAGGAACTCGTGAGTCAAGATTGAAGAAGGGTAGCTTGGAAACGGTCAAGTTTTAAAAGCCAACCGGTGAGGTGCTGCGAAAACGGAAAGCGAACCCTTCCTATGTGACACACACAGAAATCCGAAGCATGAATTTCCATGAAACAAAAATATATAATATTTTTGAAGTTTAGTGATTACAAAAACTTGTAGCGATGACCGGTTGGCAACAATGAACGAAGCTAAAGAATGCCCGAAAACCTTAAATCTGAACCGAAAACCGGAACAACCAACATCAAAGCTGTCAGTGTAAACTAAAAACAACGTGCACTACATTGTGTTCTGCTAAGAAGTGATATTTATCAACTTCACTCTCATTCGCTTCGCTCATTCTCGTTTGTTGATAAACATCGTCTCCCATTTTTAATTTTTTGTCTGTTTACGATGTTTGAGAATAAACGGGAGTGCGACAGCACGAGAGTGAAATTCTCAAATATCACATTCATAGGTATGTGTCATATACCATCTATTATCACCCGCACACATTAACGGCAGGGCTTCATCAAAACTAACACACCAATCACTCATAGGTTTATACACATTTAAATTTGGTTTCTATTCCTTGCTTTATACAATAAACACACGCATCTCGTTTTGTTTGATTTGCTCTGCTATAAAAGTCGCAGGCAGTTCGCGAAAATATTTTTGTTATTAAAAAGTTTATCATCAGTAATATAATCATGGCTGACTATAAATACCAAAAGATTGTTTTTCTAAGCAATGACTTTGTGGGTAAATTATTCAACAAGAACATTCAAATGTCATTTACACCCACCAAAATGAATGTTAAGTTTATTCTCTACTATAACGACCAGACGGAAACCAAAACCAGAATTCTTTACATGGATAGAATTGGAATTATCGGCACATTCTCCGACAGCACCACAGCAAACATTTCAAACCTTAGTTATAATTTAGGTGTCGTTGGATGGACGGACGGACAATATACATTTAAAGTCCTTGAAACCGACAGCGGAAATATTGATATAGGAAATTTAGCGGGAAGAATTGTTGTGTGTTTGGAATTCGTCGGGTGATATTTATCAACTTCACTCTCATTCGCTTTGCTCATTCTCGTTTGTTGATAAACATCGAAAACAGATTTATTTTAAACAATAAAGAAAAAACGATGTTTTAGAATAAGAGAGAGTGAAACGAACGCGCTATTCAAAATATCATGGAAAAGATTAATAGGATCAAGGTGAAGCCAGTAAAACAAGAGGGCGATGGAAATAAAAAAGCAAAAGGTTATAAATTATTCAACGAGCCGTATGCAAACATATTTCTACTCGCCCGTAAGAAGAGCGGGAAAACAACAGCACTCTTTGAAATACTGAAACGGACTACAGACAGAAAAACCCGTATTGTCATTATTGCTTCAGCAATACACAAGGACTACATTTATAAAGCAATGGTAAAGCACTTTAAGAACAGAGGCAACCCGATGGCGGTATATACCTTTCTCAAATCAGATGGGGTGAATGTCATTGATTATGAACTTGACAAATTAGACATAGATAACGAAGAGCAGGAAGGCGAAATTAAACAGGACGATAAAGAACCGATGGAGAAACCACAATTTCTTTATTTTGGAAAAGAAAAGAAACAGATAAAGGAGGCACCAAAAGAACGACCAAGTAAGTATATTTCGCCAGAGGTTGTTTTTGTCTTGGACGATTTAGGGAGCGGATTAAGAGATAAGTCCGTAAGCGATTTGTTAAAAAAGAACAGACACTATAAAAGTAAGGTGCTTATGTCAAGCCAGTATCTGAATGACCTACGGCCAGAAGCCATTAAGCAGTTAGATTATTTATTAATCTTTCCAGGCTAGTCTCAGGACAAATGGAACTCGTGTATAAGCACTTAGACTTATCTTTTGATTTTGATTACTTTCTTCAAAAGTATCACGAGGCTACAAAGGAACGATTTAATTTTCTTTATGTTTCAAGTGTTGATGATGAGTTCAGAAAAAATTTTAATTTTCGTCTTAAGTAAAATATTATATTTTTTACAATTATTTTTCTGTATTATATATGCCAGTATCACCAGTGATAATTTCACAACCATCAGGATATAAAATCGGATACAATCCATCAATGTCACAGAAGGGAGGAAAAAAGAAAACCAAGAAGAAGGGATGTGGTCAAAAGGGAGGAAAGATTAACTGGGCTAAGGTCGGAAAAACCGCAATGGCTGTTAATAAATTCCTTCGCGATAACAAGATTATTTCAAAGACCGCTAATGCCCTTGGCGATGTCGGGGTTCCATGCGCGTCTCGTATTGGTTCTACTGCTGCAACAATTGGTTATGGTAAGCAACGAGGAGGGGCTGTAAAGTTTCGCTGATAGTTATCAACTACACTCTCGTTGCTAACGCAACTCCCGTTTGTTGATAACCATCGTTTCAGATTAATTTTTTTAATAAAGAAAAATAGATGTTTTAGAATAAGCGATAATGCGAAGCATGAAGCGCAATTCTAAAATATCAAAGGCTAAGGTAAGACCCCCGCGGGTTTATAGAAATAAGAGTGGGAGGCCTTATATTATCCAGAAGGGTAAAAAATATTATCTTAATTTTGGTAAGAAAACAAATGATTTAAGCACATTACAAATTGTTAAACTTTTTATGAAATATATTGGTAATAAGCCAAAGTCGCAAAGGGCTAGTCGCAAGCCAAGGGAAAAAATAATCAAATCTGATTTCAATCGTCTTGAACACGAGAACCGAAACCAGATACAAAGCAACTTACAAAAGAAATATGAGTTAATACATGATGAGGAAGCAAAGGAAAAGAAGAAAATGGAGGATTTAGAAGAGGAGAAGAAGAGGCTAGAAAGAAAAATCAAAGCAGATACTAAGGAACTAAATGAAATAATGAATAGGGATCATAAAAGACAACTGGCGGAGATTAAGGAAAGACAGGAAGAAAAGTCTAGGGAACAGAAGAAGGAACAACGACTTATTCAGGAACTACAGGCAGAAAACGACATAGACAGGGATTATTGAAGGCTCCAGTTGCACAGCCGATTATAGCGAAACCGAATCCCCCTTCAACTATAAATAAACCAAAGAAAACCGCAACTACATCTTCCCCAAAAATAACTGATATAACTGACAAAGTAAATAAACAAGAAAAAGATTTGGAAGAAGAAAAGAGACGAAGAATTATTGATGAAATGTTCTCTGAGAAAACGAGAAAAAACGTGTCAAAAAAGGAAAAATCATACAATAATAAATCACCTTAAAAAAGCAGGCATTAATATCCCTACAATAAAAAACAAAGGTTCAAACGACTACGCCACTAGTTTAAAGAGATGGTTATACACACAAAAAATCACTGAAAACATGTCATCGGCAGAAGATGGATGATTGCTAAAAATGAAAGCAAAAAGAATGAAGAAAAAAACTCCTGTAAATAGCACTCTATCGCCAATAGACCCACCCCGTTTTGAAAATTCTCCAGATGCTAAACAACTTATATTTGAAATGACAAATCCACAACCAGCGGAGACACAACCTTCAGATGTAGCACCACCCCCGAGCACAAGTTCTGCGGAGCCACAGCAACAACAGCAAGAGGAGCCACAGCAAGAGCCAGAGCAACAGCAAGAGCAAGTCCCCTTACAAGGAGAGGGTCGCGGTTTAATGACTAATGAAATAGATGACATGATGAAAAAATATGGATGGTATCTCGGAGCAATAGCCAGTGATGAAATTTACAAGTTGAAGCCAGGAAGCAGAAAGCGATACGGATTTATCATGAATTTGGACAATCACAAACAAGCAGGGTCTCATTGGATCACAGTATGGATAAGTCTAGATAAAGACAGGAGTGTTGAAGTCTATGACCCCTTAGCACTTTATGAGCCAACAGAAGACTTCAACAACAAATGAAACAACTAATAGACAAAAGCCATCCCGATAGTTATTTGTTAATGAAGATCAATCAAGTAAAGCAACAATCAAACACCTCAGACACGTGCGGTTGGCATAGTATGAGATTTTTAATGGAGCGAGCGAAAGGTAACAGGTTTAAGTTTGCTAGTGGATATACAGACCTAAAAGAAGAAGAAGCGGAAAAATTAAAAGCACAGAATGGATATGGTTTTGACACCTATTTATAAAAGATGTTTATCAACTACACTCTCATTCGTTTCACTCATTCTCGTTTGTTGATAAACATCGAAAACCGATTAATTTTTTCCCAAATAAAAAAACGATGGTTTAGAATAAGTGAGAGTGCGAAAGCACGAAGCGCAATTCTAAACTATCTATAATATAACAATGTAGTCTAAGGGAGGAAGAAGTTCGGGTATCTATTACATAAATAGTAAAAACCGAATAACTGGCACAGATAGCGACTTCACACATGAAGTCAATATGAAGGGGCTAGACAATCCCACACATTGTAAAATACTTCATATATATGTGCCGAAGTCGTATTACTCTGTGGCTTCACCATATAATACTTTTACTCTTAGCGAAGACGGGTATGAGGCTTTAATTACGATACCTGAGGGAAACTACACAATGAACAATCTAAAAAATAAGTTGTCGGAGGTGCTAACCGCAGACAGCCCAAATATTTATACTTATGTGGTATCCAGTAATAATACCAACATAGAACCAGAGGATGGTAAATTAACATTCAGTGTTTCAAATAACGGAGGTATTCAACCGCGTTTTATATTTGATGATGATACCCGTATTCACGAGATTATGGGGTTTGATAGAAATTCAACATATTTCTTCGCTAATGATTTTATTAAATCGCCGAACGTAATTATTCTAACTGGCGAAAAGACTTTATACCTTCAATCGGACTTAGTTGGTGAAGGAGATAATCACGTGCTACAAGAAATATACACGGCGAATGAAATTCCATTTGGAGCCATTATATACGACGGAAGTGGGTCTGAGTATGGTAAGAAATTATCCGCCAGTTCAAATAATGTGTATCGGTTTTATCTTACAGACGAAAACGACCAAGCGATTAATCTTAATGGGTTAGGTATTGTTATGACATTGTTGATTTACAGGGAAACGAATTATTTTAATTTATTTACATCATTTTTTAATTTGTTAAAATCTAGGCAATTAATTTAATTTTAGAATTATTTATTTTTTCTATAAATATATTCCAGTGAATTAGTTAATTTTCACCACTGCCAAAAAACCTAAAAACAAAATGCCAACTCAACACGGAGGAGAACTAGACTTTTCTAGAACTGACTACATCAGTGCTTCTTATCGTTTGAATAAACTAACTCCGCGAGAAGGTGCGGGAGCTATTACTGTTACTACCGCAGGAGGACAAGAAAGCAACTTTGACCTTATCAGCAGGCCATTTAACTTAGCCCGCTCTGTCCTGAGTTTTACTTATGCACCACCAGCAATTGCAGCGAACTATAGCAAATGCTATATGGATTGTCTGGCTCCTATTAGACAAATTCAACTTCAAACCCGTAGCGGTGTTTATCTGTGTGATGTAAATGAAGTTGGTAATTTTACGAAGATTGTTGGAAGGCTGAGACTTCTATGAAGGACTTTCTGACACTTGAAAACCACGATAATGGAAGTGGTGCGGGATGTATGCTTCAAAAGTGTAATGCAGGAAAGATTGTTATCGGTAGTAGAGCAGAAAGGCGAGCAATTGATACTGCAGCAGCCTACGATACTGTTAGAGACGCAATTCAAACATACTACAAAGTGCCTAGTGCAAATGCTCGTCGCCACGACGATTCCGCTCTATCTGATGGCACTGCTGGAACCTATAGCCTTGTTAATGTTGAATATAATGAGGCTAAGTAATTCTCGGGTGGTGCTGCTACTGCTGCTGAGCCTTCTATCGCTGTTAAGATTAATCTCGGTATGCTTTACAATACCATTTTTGCCCTTGATAAGACTATTATGTTTCCAGAGATTTTGAATATGAGGATTGTATGGCAACAGACCCCTAAAATTTATTATTACAATAACGATGCTTCGTCACCTGGTGGAGGAATGCTTGTTGCTGCCGCTGGTAATGTAAGTGTTTCTAGTCTTAACTTGTTCCTTGCTGTAGAGACTAATCCCGATGTCATTCAATCAATTCAACAAAAGGTAGCGAGTGCTGAAGGTATGAGTTTTAATATTGATTATCATTATGTTTATAAACATTCCATTGCTCAATCCACTACACAAAACATTATTCTCCGCTTTGATAGGGGGCACGGCAAAAGGTTGAAGAAAATTTATCACACACTCTTTAACAACACAGAAAACAAGAATACCGCTTATGATATTGATAACAGAGCAACCGCTAAGACTACCAGTTTTCACACCACACTTGACGGGGCACGACTTCAGGAATTTGAAATATATCCCGCTAGTTTTGAAGATTATATGTGCTTGAAACCTAAACTTGAAGGTTCTGTTTTGATGAATTCAAATGTGTATCAATACAACTGGTTCTGGGTTGATACTTGGGATAATACCCGCCCGCTGTGGAGCAAAGACCAAAATGAAGTTAGCGGGCTTGACCTTTCCAATGAGAGGCGATGGGAGTTCATTAGCACTACACAGAATAATGCTCATCAGCATGTAAGTGTAGCAATCACTCAGCGGGAGGTTCAGGTTAAGGCAAATATAATTTCTATTTCATAGATATTTATGAGCATCGCTTTCATTCGCTTCGCTCATTTTCGCTTGCTCATAAACATCGTGAAAGATTAATAGATTAAATAATTTTTTTTCTCGTATAATATAGTAAAACGAAGTTTGAGAATAAACGGGAGTGCGACAGCACGAGAGTGAAATTCTCAAATGTCTCATCAGAGAAACTTAATCGCACAAAATCCAGACGGCGAATTTATAAATGTCAGTGTTGGATATGATGGATACGTTGAAACAAATAATTCAAAAACCGCTTTTGGCGAAGCAGTAGTAGGTCAATTAACACCAGTATTACAAGAAATCTTTCCATATACCATTAATACTAGGATATGGACAAAAACAGAAACAAAATCGTCTGTGTCATTTTTGAATAATATGGCTGAATTAAAAACTCAAGCGAATGCAACGGCAGATGCTAGACTGGTAAGTAAAAGGAGAATAAAATATAGAACTGGAACGGGTGTCCTAGCCCGATTTACTGCTCTATGGACGACGGATGATACAAAAGATTACTATTCATTTATTGGAATAGGAAATGATCTCGTTGATGGATTTTATTTTTACAAAAATCAAGCAGGAATAAGTATTGCACATTGTAAAGGAGGTGCCGCAGTTTATATTGACCAAGAAGACTGGGACGACCCTTGCGATGGAAATTATGCTATGCCAAACTTAGACTGGAGCAAAGGAAATGTATTTCAAATTCAATTTCAATATCTTGGGTTTGGTGCTATTAAGTTTTATATTGAAAATCCCATAACAGGATTATTTCAATTAGTTCATATGATTGAGTATGCGAATGCTAATAATGGGGTAAGCCTGCGAAATACGACATTACCTTTTACGGCAGTAATGAGAAATGATGCAGCGACTGGAATACAAACTCTTAAAACAGTTTTATATTGAAAATCCCATAACAGGATTCATATGTAGGTTCTAGTGGTCGGTAGAATCGGCAGCGAGTAATCTCATTCAATATTCAAGATTTTGAGGTGCTGTCTGCGCAGAATTCAATGTTTTTAGTGGGAATGGACTTTCCTGTATTTTGTTTCTAGTTTATATAAGGTATTAATGAGATCTATTGTATTTTCTGAATGTGAACAAACTAATTTCTGACCTATGTTTTCCTAGTTTTTGTTTTATACCGTACTTCTCTGCAAAAACCCTCTGGCAGAATTGCTCAACATAACATTTGAATTCATTTGTGCACTTGTGCGTAAAAATGAGTGCAGAGTGCATCATGCAAACAGCATTTTTCAGTTAAAAACACCATATTTGCTATGTCGTGAAATGTGAAAATTGAAGTCGATAATAAGGATTTCAAATACAGGAAAGTTCTGATGAAAACACTTGTGTCATGCTTGCTTTTGCTTGAAACAACGTGGTTTGAACATACGTAGATGAAACTGGCGCCGCGGGCCCGTTGAATTTCTGTGGCAATATTTGACAAGACCATGCCAATTCCCGGAGAGGAAACCAGAAAAATTTCCAAAAAATATTTGAACAAACAGGCCTATCGACATACGTTGCCTTTTAAGTGAAGGCCGCAATAATTTTTTTTTTATTTGACGGTTTTTGCGGGGTCGAGATTGGTAAAAGTCGTGTCTAGAGAGGGTTTTGTGTTTTTTTTCTGTGTATTTCTCATGCATACTTTCACGTCCCGTGGTCTTGTACAGTCTTTCCAAACGTTGTGCCCATGCTGTCTGCAAAATGGTGTGTTGTAAACTTATCTGTAGCATGTGTTGTTCTTTCTTCCCTGAAGCCCCTTTTTGCATCTGTCCTGTATCGCTCATATATGTGTTGTGTGTGCTTTTCTGGGAATGTTATGTGCTGAATCTATTCACAATCACATAGTCTTTGTTTCGCATATGTTCAACTCCTGCTCCTTTCTTTGTAACCATGCTGTTGGTGATCTGTTCTGGGCTCCAGACAGGCTAAAAAAATCGTGTGTGAGATCTTTGCAGATTTTCAATTTTTTTCTGCACTTTCTGCACAACATGCTTTTATTAAATAGTCTCTTTGATTTCCTTCACTTTCTGTACTAGTACCGGCCTTGTATTTAAAAAAAAAAATCCTGAGTGAGGGCCTTATGCCCTATTTTTGCTGATTTTGGCCGGTTTGTTTGCAAGCTTAAGGTTACCTTTTTGTAAAAAAACTTTGTACATTTAATTATAAGCATACATAGAAAGATATTATATAAAAATTTATTGAAGAGCATACAGGGAACATATGAAAACTGACTCTGATTTTTGGTCATCACAAGCACCATTTTTTCAGGTGGCAAGGTGGCCACTTTTTTCCGGTTGGGGGTGTGCAAATTAGTTGGGAAAAAAGGGTGGGCGACAGGAATTTGATTGGTTTGAAGTCAGTTTTGACTATTTTTCAATGAGGTTTTCGTAATATGTTATTCCATCACTTTCTTTACAAACATGTATAATTTTTATTGAATAAAATTACATATTGCATTCTAATTTTTTTTTGAATTCTACCGACCACTTTTATACGGGAGAACCTACATATGATTTCAATTAGTTCATATGATTGAGTATGCAAATGCTAATAATGGTGTAAGCCTGCGAAATACGACATTACCTTTTACGGCAGTAATGAGAAATGATGCAGCGACTGGAATACAAACTCTTAAAACAGCGAGTGCCAGTTTATTCATTGAGGGGTCAAATACTATTAATACCAGCATAACAAACGAAGTGGAAGGAAGTAAAGCATCAAACACCACTGAAAGTCCTATTATTAGTATAAGAAACAAAGCGGTATTTGATACGGGCGGTGCTAATTTGACAAATTATTCAATGTTTATCCAACTTTGATAAGTATCACAAATGAAGATACTAAGTCGAATGTTGTCAGAATGGTATTAAATGGAACACTAACTGGAGCAGGTTTTGCAGATGTTGATTCTAAGTATTCAATTGTAGATACTGACACAAAGGCGAGTGCTATCGCAAACGGAACAACAATTTTTAAACTATATGTAAATAGTGCTTCAACTCAACAAATCAATCTTAGAAGTTATGATATATACCTATCGCCGAGTGATGTATTAACTTTTACGCAGAAGTCTGTCTCTGCTGGTGGAGGAGGAAATATCAATATTATCGCTAACTTCGTAGAGGATCAATAAAGCAAAAAAAATTTAATGGAAGGGGATGTAATATCATCATAGATATTTTTTACCGCATCTTTATTATTAAAATAAGGTTGTTGAATTAAATATTCAAGGTATGGTTTATCAATCTTAGCAACATCTTCAATTTTCATTTTTTTATACTTACCATATTGAAGAAAAATATCGGTTTCATTTTGTGCTATCTTTTCGCCGACATTAGCCTTTATTTCGGTAATTCCAGTCTCTTTTAAATCTGTAGCCGTAAATGGTGTGCTCGGCTCTTCAACCAACACGTTTTCCAACGGGATAACTACTTTCACATTGTCATCACGTGGTTTATATTGCTCATAGAAAGAAACAATATCAGGCTTAGTCCATTTAATTGAAGGTTTCTTAATTTCGCTGTCAAGGCTCCATTTTTCAATTTCACTCAAGTAGTCCTGTTTGGTGCTCAGGTCGGTCATTGGTATATAAAGATATTTTAGAATCGCGCTCTCGTTTCACTCACGCTTATTCTAAAACATCATAAAATTTTTTTAAAAAAATTAATGGAGACGATGTTCGTAAAACACACGGGAGCGGTAGCGGGAGTGTGGATTTACGAATATCAATTATAAATATTTTTTTACTTCACTTTTAATGTCCGTAAATTTCTCAAACCACGGCTGTTTCATAACCCATTCAAGGTATGGCTTATCAATAACCGGTACATCTTGAATTTTCTTACCTTGATACTTACCAAATGGAAAAATATCCCTTGGCTTGCCTGCCCGTGCATTTTCAATCATTTGGATTTCGTCCAGTAATTATCTTTTTGACATCGGTAAGAGAAAATGTTTCTTTTTTATTCTCAACTGAGTTTTTCAAACTTCTCGCATAGTCTGGTGAGGGTTGTCATTGGTCTATATAGACTGGTAAAAAAAATTATAGAAAAAATTAATTATTTGACTTTTATCAACTTCACTCCTGGCTAATCGCCAGATTTCCCGTTTGTTGATAAATATCGTTTTTGCTTTAATGGTTTCGATGTTTGACAAATATCTCAAACAAGTTTGAGATTACGAGTATGAGCAAAGCGAATGAGAGTAGAATTGTCAAATATCTATCATTAATATCCGAACGGCCGTGTTTCAATCGCATTCTCTACAATACCAATAACTTGTCTTTTCGTATATGTAAAACTAAATATCTTTTCTAAGTATTCGCTTGTTATTTTTTTCTTTTGTTTGTCTCGCGTTATCTTGTTATTTTCTATTATAACTACTTTTCCAGACTTCTCAATTCGCTTAGCGATACGTAATTCTTCATCAGTCTCCAACAATTCAGCCAGTTCATTTTTGCCATTCTCAAATAATTCAGTGTTCGTAATACCTAGCCCGCAACTTATTACACTTAACATATTTGGTAAATTCAATGCTTTTTTCGTTTCGTAGTTCATACTAAATCCTTTTACTTTCATACTGGCTTTACCATTATCTAATAAGTATCCATAACATTTCGCCCCACCTCCCACAAAGGTTTTTATTTTCGCTCCTTTTAATTCATCAGTCCAATCTCCCAGTAAATCGCCTGTCTCTACATCTGCCTGATTAATTTCTTTGTTAGTCGTATATATTACGCTGTCTGTGTCATGATACAATATCCTATTACCTAATTTGTCCATCATATTGTAAAGTCTCATTCTCGCGTGGCATGTAGTAAATAAAGCAACTACAATATTTGTTTTAATCGGGTCGCACACCGCGTCCTGTTTTAAGTCATAACTGGCTTCTATAATTTGGTCATTAATTATGTTAATATTTATATTATCCACTGATTTATCGTTCAATAGTTTGTATAAGGTTTCTTTATCCTTTATCATCTTATTCTGTGTTTTATTTTGTTTCTGTCCAAACTTGCCCCATAAAGAATTCAAGCACAACTTAGCCACTGCTCTCCGTCCTTCATTTTTGAATATTTTGCTTTCATCCATCTTTACACCCATTTTAACTTCCATGCTGTTTATGTAATTTTGTTTTTCTGCTTCCGTATTGCATCCCGCGGGATATCCGCTGGACTCTTGTTTTACTTTCAAGAATGTCTTTATGTATTCTTTGAATAAACTACTGCTTTGTTCTTTCCAGTGCCATACTTCATATATTTTTGTTAACTTATACCCTTTGTCTAAGGCCTTGTAAATTTCTGGAGTTGCCCATGTGCCTGTTATTGCTCGTTCTTTATCTGTGTGCTTACATTCGCCGTGTTGCTCAGTCATTTCACACTTATCGCATAAGTAATACATCATCTTACCTCTATCTGCCTTCGGTAAGACTGGGTGTAGTAAGCCTCTCGGCGGTAGCATCTTAACCTTAGCCACTCCGAAATATTCTCTGCTTATAATTTTGTTTTCCATACTTTTTCTTTCGTCGTCATTATTCGGTCTAATAGTTATATGGTGCCCGCTTGGATAAAGGTCGTAATACATCACGGTCGGATAAAGTGAGCATATGTCAATATATTTCGCATACTCATTATCATGTCGTGATTTCCAATATAATTTCAGAGCATTCACTCTGCCTCCAAACATTGCCTATGTGGGTTTAGTCCTTCTTGTTCAGTAATTCGTTCGTTTGTATCCTCAGCCAGTCTTTCACTGGTTTTCATCAGGTTCCATTCGCACTCCCAGATACTTATTACTTTTGCTTGTTCTTTAAGTTGTTTTTCTCTTCTCATAGTTTCCTTGTATAGTTCGCCCATTGTCTTATTCTTCTTCACATTCATAGCATTGCTATTCCAACACTTATCACATCCGTGCCAATGGCATCCGTAAAACTCATAAGCGGTTTTGTTTTTCTCGTCCCAACCATCTACATACACACGAGATTGCCCGAGTTGAAACATTTTTTCACCTCCGTTGAAAGCGTGTTTAATATCGGTTTTGTCTAACCTGCTTCTGTATGCTAGCCATTCTACACAAGCCCTAGAAGTCATCCTTTTTTGTTTTTCCGCTTTCAATATCGCAATTGAATTCTCTGGCATAAACTTAGCACGATACAGAGCCATAACACAACTCGCGATAGTTGTATATTGAAAAGGGTCAATACCAAACTCTAGAAACTGATTTCTAAAATCTATACAACCCTTTCTCAGTATATCAACATCTGAATGACAATACTCACCGATTTCCTTTGCCATATCAAAGTTGTTATGTGCTTTCACTTGCTCGTCATACCATTCAAGAAATTCCTTTCGTTTATCTCCTCGCATCGTGTCGTAGCCGTAATGTTTCTTATGTGGCATTACCCCGACATAGTTTTTATTTTTCGCCGTATTGAAGAAGTGCGGGAAGAAACCTTTCTTAAGTTCCGTAAGCCCGAATGTCTTTGGAAAGTCTGACAATCGCATTGTAAGAAAACTTAGGCTATCTATGAACCGATACTTCTTAAGTGTCATCATCATAATCTTACCACCTTCATAGATTACAAATGGAGTTTGTCAATTATCAACCAACCACTTAAGAATAAACTGACAATCATAACCGCGGGCATTGTGTGCGATAAATGTAAATCCGCTGTGCTTAGTGTCAAAAGCCCAATTACAGAAATCTTGAATGTTCTTATGTATAATAGGCGGTTCCTTCGCATCGTAATACTGGCTTTCAGCACGATTAACAATGTGTTCGCCTGTGTCCTGTGTCGCTTCAAAGTCAAAGAATATGTATTGCTCTGACGGCGGTAAGATTTCTTTTTGGACTATTTCACATTGGTGCTCAAGCGGTTTCACTACTTTGCAATTTCGGCATTTCGCATATCCGCATTTGTGCTCATCCTTCTTTCTGTAATTCAGCCCGCACGATTTACATTTCGCTTTTACATCGCAGTTTGTTGTCATGTGGTTATTAAAGCATTCAGTGTTTGGAAACTTTCTATTACACTTCTCACATTCTTTCCACTGGCTCTTGTCGTTTATTCCCTTACATCCGTTGGTTTCGCAGATACTACATTTGGCGTCGCAGGCGTGTCTTTCCATATACCCTCTTAGACACAACTCGCAGAAATTCTTTTTTCCTAGCATAGACTTCATGTTAGTTATGGCATCGTAATGTCCTTCAGTCTTTAGAATGTAAAGGTTAGTCAGCCGTTCGCCGTTCGAATCAAGTATATCTGTTTTATAAACGATTTGGTCAGGGAATTCTACAATAACCAGATTGTATTTAATGTGATTAGCAAATGTATTAATTTCTGGTATCCCACACACATCCTTAATGACTTTCGCTTCATAGTGTAAATCCTCTGCCATTTCCTGCTGTATCTTTCTTCCCATTAATATTGTTTTGTATTTTTGATGTTTTTCTATTTTTGCTTTGACTACAACGATTGCTCGCGCTAAGCATAAGTTATCGCTGTTGGTAATACAGATTACTCCTTTCTTTCTGTATATATCTAATTTGTTCAAAACCTGTAGCCTTGTCCCTCCCGTCGGCATTTTAACAGATTTCAACACAAATTTTAATTTATCAAAGTTTGTTCCGTTCTCGTCCATATAAAGACTTTCGTTGTTTTAAAATATTGCCGACAATCTTTCTAAAACTTTTTCAACCGAGATTTGATTAACTTTATGTAAGCCTGTAGATACCTTTCCATAGTAATCTAAAAACTCAATACCTACATCAATCTTATCTGCGGGCGATTGTCGTCTTACAAAGTCGTTCAATATTATTTCAATGAATCTTATTACGTCGCGCATCGTAAATGATCGGAAGTTGCCGTTAATCCTTACCGCATATCGGCTTTCATTTATTCCTAGTTTGTGTTCCTTGCTGTCGTCCCTTATGATATCATAATTACCATATCTCAACAAGTCTCTTAGATTTTCTTTCAGTTCTTTTATCTCTTCAATCGTAGGTAAAGGTGGTGCTATCGGTATAGCATGGTGCTCAAAATACACCGCACCTCTTACTTGGTTCAAGTAGTTTTGGGCAGTCAGTGTATCAATTTTATACCCCCTTACCTTCGGTTTGATATATAGCACATCCCGACGCCTGACAGACTTGATTTCGTAATTTATCTTATATTCCCTTAATCTATCCAACCTGTAGACCTTGCCGTTATACGTGTGTGTCTCCATGTTTGATAAATATATCTAAGGAAATATAATTTTATAAAATTAAAATAATTTCTCCGTCTCAAATGTGGGGTGTGTCCTGTGTCCCTGTGTGCCTCTATATAATGGTGTGTCCTTGTCTTTAACATAAAATTCGCCCATACCCCCGTCGAAATGATTTCAATTAGATCGGCGAAATTGTTGGACGGCTATGCTATGCTAGCAAAACCCATAAATCCTATTAATCTTTTGTCTTTCCAAGTCTGATTGTACTTGCTATATCCTGAACCGCAATGACAGTTATTTTCCATATAACCACACATACTACAACTTTCGTCTTCTTCTTTCTTAACTTGTTCAACCTTAGATTTTAACAATTTTTTTGTTTTCGAAGTAGTCGAAAACAAAGATTCTATATTTTCTTTATGCTTATTAGATTTCTTATGCTTACATTTACTTCCATTTGTAATCTCTGCTCCACATTCGCAAATATAACTTTTGATTATCCATTTCTTGATTTTTTCAATTTTAATTGCTTTTCTTTCACTGTCGTAGTTTATTTTCCATTCTTCATATTTAGGTATTACAAATTCTTTATGATATTTATTTGCTTCTTCCAATGCTTGCTCTTTTGATTTGCCTTTTCCTATGCAGAAACTCTTACACATAACTTTTCCTCCTTCTCTCAATTGAACTTTCACCATAGGTCTTTTTCATTATTCTTAACCATTACACAACCTTTTGAAATCCTGAACGGCGTCATCCTATATATGTGTCTTTATAATTATTTAAATAGAAATTAACTTTGAAGACTAAGGCTTATTAGCATATAATTGCTTTCTGTATTGTTGTTTTCAACTAGTTGAAAAAAACGGAATTGTTTGTTTGCGAAATGAAGAGGAGAGCCGTTTCTATTGCCTTTTTGCTGGAAACAGAAAAACAAAAAAAACTTTTTTTGTTTTTTTGGTTTTTTATACTAAGGCTTATTTTGCTTAATTTCTTTAATTATCGTGATGTCTTGAAGATGTCTTGAAGAATGTATTGAAATAATAAACTATGAATAGGAAGAGAGATTTTGATGAAATTGTGAATGAGTGATAAACTTCAATAGGAAGGCCGTTGGAGCAGTTTTGATTTCTCTGGAGGTATGTATTGAAAAAGCGTGCCCAAGTGGTACCCTATACTACTGATATGCCGGACCATACTCACTGACTAACCCAATTAATTATATTAATAGGTCTAACAACTAAACAATTTTCAAAAAAGAGGCTATACTACGTAGTCTACGTGATAATTTTCAAAAAACAGTAGGCTGTACAATTTTCGAAAAACTATATAATTTTCAAAAAGGCTGTACTAGCAATTTTCAAAAAACTGTACAATTTTCAAAAAACTATATGACAATTTTCAAAGGTTGAAAACTGTACAATTTCCACTTGAAAAAACTTCATTATTTATAGAATTTTCGAAAATTTTGTCGGTTATATTCAAAAGCTATTATTTAATGCAAGCTGTGGCCATGTATTTAACAATTGAATTCCAAGCAGTCTGAAAATAACCTAATCTTCCTCCTCTGCAAAAGAGAGGAAACCAGTATGGTGGGAAAATATAGGAGGCTGTCAGAGCCAAGCAACAAAAATGAAACAGAGAGCAATTTCCCAATATCAGCACTAACGATAATATTATCAGGCGTAAAAAGTAGTACCTGTTACTTGTCTTATATATTAAGTTATCGTTTTCAACCGGCTCAAAAGTACATAAATAAGAACGGGTATAACCATATCTTGATGAGATATAGCTCATCTATATATACATAACTATGTTTAGGGGTATAAGAAAAGGTCGCATATT